>CABHPP010001775.1:7433-76218 GCA_902168425.1 Peromyscus attwateri | reverse complement strand
ATTCCCTCCAAGCAAAAATGGAAGTTGGAGATGGTCCACCAGTAGGAGAATTTCTGGACACTGATCTGTGTGTAGCCCCAGCTCTTGGGTGCCAGGTCCCCTGACATATCTGCTTGTGATGGTTTGAAAGTTAAACCTTATTCAAAATGAAGAACTGGTTATTTTCTTCCACTTTAACCTGGCAGTCACAATTACAAATATATTTTTTTATTTTTAGTTTCTGTTTTCCCCTCTGTTCCTTTTTCGGTGGGGATGGAAAATCTCTCTCAAATTTGCTACCCAGATTTCAATATTAGTTTCAGAGAAGACAGTCTAGACTACTAGGGACTGTTACATTACTCCATTTTTCTCTAGGTTGAATCTTAGGTCAACAGGTAACTAGTTTTGACCATTATTCACAACTGTTGAATAATTTGGGACATTTTATTCACCCATATAAAAAAGTGTTGTGCTAGGGTTCTCAAAAGTACCAGAATATACATAATAAATCTTTCTATAGATGAGGGAGGGGTATTTATTAGCATGACTTGGGGCTGCAGTCCTGCTAATCCCAGAATAGATAGCCATGAAGGGGAAGCACAAGAATCCAGTACTTATTCAGTCCAGGAGGTTGGACAGCTGAGCTGCATTCAATATATGTTGGCATTCCAGAAAAGTATTCTCTAAAGAGAGGAAAGGAATGGACTTGCTGCAAGGTGAGGGCAATCAGGCAAAGAGCAACAGCAGAGGGTGTGGCTGAATTTAGGGTGTGCCTTCCAGCATCAAGATTAAAGGTGTGTGTCTTCAGGCCCTGAGATCCGGATTAAATGTTTATCTCTTTCTACCTCCAAATACAGATTGGAAGTGGATCTAACTCTGCTACTTAAGCAGAAAATCTCAGAGATGTTTTCTCCATTTTAGGATTTTAGTTCTTTCCATAAGAAGTCAAGTTGGAAACCAAGATTAAAAATCATAAGTGAATTTTGCTTTGTGTTATGTGTAGTCCTAAATGCTTCTCAATCAATCATGTTGATTGATTTGATTTAGCCTCCCATACCTTATATTTCACATTTTAAACTGTGAGTTCTGTCCTCTTCAAACTTTGAACTTCCGTGATTACTCTGTAGGGCCTTAAAAGTGAGAAACTATTCTGGTTTGCAGCAGAAGATGTTAAACAGTTATGAGGAAGGCATTTTTGAGATGGTTCCTCTTCAAAATGTGGTCTGTAAAATGCTCCCCACATCTATCATGCTCGTTTCTATGAAATGCAGAATGTGTTCCACAGAAACCATAGAGGGAGGGGCTTTGAATGGATCCCCCTCTGTAGTGTAATCAGCAATATGTTCCCTTCACCTCATATCTCTCCAGTTAGTCCTGTCTTAGAGAGACTCTCTAAGCCTAAAGCACACAGAAATAAATTCAGGTTCAATTAGCTCAGCCATTCCCAGTCTGGTTCTTCTGTAAGTCTTACTCCAACACTACCTTCTATTAATATAGGATAAATCATCATTGGTTTTGACTCCTTGATTTTTTATTCATCTGATAGACTTTGTGCAGATGACTAATTAGTAGCATGGGTGACTACTCACCAGGAGAAATTAGAGTCACTGGAGTAGACACCCCTCCATCATATGTGTCATTTGAAGGTTTTGTTGGTGATCACTTCAAGAACCATTGTTTGTAAGAAAGGTGCTCTAAATTGTGAGTCTTATGTTCCAGTGAGCATGGTCCTGGAGGGCAGGTGTGACTTGTCACAGAGTTACTAAGAAACCTTGAGCAGTAAGCTCAGGCTTTGCTCATAATGTTTCTCATTTGTGGAGAGGCACAGGTGGAGCTTTTCTTTTTCCCATTGGCAGGGGTTTCACAGGGCAAACTGATTTAGTCAAAAATACTCAGATTCCCAAGAGTAAGAGGTGCATGTATTAAGCCTGGAGAGGGATGTCCTCCTAGCTGAGAGAGCCACTGTTCATTAAAGGAAAACAAAGCCGAGAGAACCACAATGAAACACACACACACATACACACACACACACACACACACACACACACACACACACACAAAACCCACAGGACTTTCTAGCACATAATCATACAAGTGAACAGACAGGAGGAATCAGGTGAAGTATCGAACAAATTCTAAACAATAGGGAATAGCCCCATGACACCCTTCTCCTATGTGTCCACACAGAAAGTGCTTTAATAAGACATTCCTCCAGACTTCAGAGGCCAAATAACTTTCTAATCTGTTTCCTTTTTATGTGGAAGTGTCAAAGTCCTCTGAAGTGTTATGCAGCAATTGATTAAAGGGAGGCTTGGATGCCTAGATTAGAATGAGCACACCCTGGAGCTCCTGTACTCCATACCCTTCCCCACTCCAAGGGGCCTCAGTCCACCACTCTATCCACATCTGGTCTATGGGATCTCAGTGGTATCTTCAGAAATGTAAGATAGCCACCAGAGAAGACCTCTGGGACATGGATATACTCCAATAGAAAGTCTGTATTTACAGGCTGACAATTACACTGGGTATTCAGGAACCTATTGTACTTTAGAGACTTTCTGGGGTGAGCTCTCAAGCACAGAGTCTATATTCTCAATTGACATAATTCTGTTAACAAGAACAATTATTGAGGCCAAACAGTAGGGGAAGAATATTTATAGTTTCCTCATCAGTATGGATGTTGATGGATTAGGCCCTTATTTCTGTTTTGGCAGGTGGTGCTATGTAGGTGATGGATTTTGCAGCCTGAGTGGTACTTCCACCATAGAATATGGTGACATCTCACACTTATTCTGGACACTGAAGCAGCTGGCCATGGCCAACTCTCCTACGTGTCCAAACAGAGTGTGTCAATCAGATTCCTCATGCAGAGATGAGAGACCAGGTGCAGGTGTTAGATTCATTGAAAGCATTAGGCAGAGACAGATCACAGGGGTTTTTGGAGACCCAAAACTCAAGTTGAACCATTTCTAGAATTCACTGGACACCACACTCTTTTTTCTCTGATTTGCTCTGAGAATCCTGGTGTCTCAGGTTTTGTCTCTGGAACCTCAGTGGAAACTGCAAAACTATTGTGGGGCATATAATCTCAGAGGTTGAAGATATTTTAAAAGCCAAAAGAGCCTATACAGATGTGCAGCAGATTCTAAGAGACCTTCATGCAGACCCAGACTACTATAGTCAGCAAAACTTTCTATAACCAGAGATGGAAAAATTAAGATGTTCTACGACAAAACCAAATTTAGGCAATATTTGTGAACAAATCCAGCCTTACAATAAGTGGTTGAAGGAAAACTCCAACCTAAGGAGGTTCACTACAACCTTGAGTAATACAGAGAACAAATCATCTGAGAGCAATAAAGGCAAAAGTAGAAAAACATACACAAAAACACAGACACCACCACCACCACCACCACAAGAACAATAAAGACAAAAAATATTAGGAATCAAACCACATTGGTCATTGATATCTCTCAATATCAATGCTTGATTCGCAGTAAAATGTCAAAGACTAACAGTGTGGATGTGAAAACGGATTGCATCCTTCTGCTGCATCCACAAAATATACCTCAACCTAATGGGTAGAGATTGTCTCAGGGTACAGAATTGGAAATGGATGTTCCAATAAATGGACCTAAGAAGTAAGTAATAGCTGCTTTCATATCTAACAAAATAGACTTCACAAAAAACTAATCAGAAGACATAAGTAAAGACATTATATACTCATCAAAGAAAAGGGACACCAAGATAAACAAAATCAGAAACAATAGGTTCCACTAAGCAAAATGAAATCAAGATCATATATGTATTTTAAATAGACCAATAAATCCTACTAAAATTGTATAATAGCTAAAAGTTTCTTCACCAAATAAAGCTCAGGACCAGATACATTTGGCACGGCTCTCTACCTGTTATTTAAAGAAGAGTTAATGGCCATCCTCTTCAAATTATTCCAGAAATTAGAAACAAAAGTGCATTGCCCAATTGATTTTATGAGTCTAAAATTACACAGATAACTAAGTCACACTCTAATTCACTTATGAACACAGCCTCAAAAATACTCATCAAATAATTACATATTGAGTCCCAGAATATACAAAGAATATTTACCCTGATGAACTAACTAGATTGTACCCTAGATATGTAGGGATGGTGAAATATGCAAAAATAAAAGAAATTGTAATTGACCATATAAACCTTCCAAAGACCAAACCCAGAAAGACATAAACCTCATGATCATATCATTATATGCAGGAAGAACTTTTTTCAATATCTAACACTCCTTTATGAGGAAACTCAGGGAGAGAACGGCACACAAGTGACATACATATATACAATAATGGCAGTTTAAAACAAGTCCATAGTCAACATCTACTTAAATAAGAGAAATTTAAACAATTCCACTAAAATCTGGAACAAGGCAAGGTTTGACTCTCTCCATATCTATTCAATATAACAACTGAATTCTTAATATAATCATAAGGCAACTGATAATAAAAGGAACACAATTTGGAATGGCATAAGAAAGAATCTTTACTTGTAGAAGATAATATAATACACATAAGGTAGGTAAACAATTCAACAAGGAAATTCCTTTAGCTAAAAGCTTTCAGAAAATAAGCTTGACAAAAATCAATGGGAGTGAAAACTCTGATTAGGATGCATTGTATGACAGATCTATTTTCAGTAATAATATAGTAATAATAAAATTCGTAGTTTTCTGATGTACAAATGAGAGAGAGACTTGGAAAGAAATCAGAGAAAAACACTTTGCAAAGTAGCCTCCAATAGTATAAAGTATCTTGGGGGTAACTCTAACCTAGCAAGTGAAAGACTTTTATCATAAAATCTTCAAGTCTTTGCGGAAGAAACTGAAGAAGATATCAGAAAATGAAAAGATCTCCCACGCTCATGAAAAAGTAAGAGTAACATCTAAAAATGGCCATTCTACAAAAAGCAATCTACAGATTCAAAGCAATCTACTTCAGATTTTCAATACAATTCTTTCCATATCTTCAAAGACCATTTACAGCTTCATATGAAATACAGAAAGCACTGGATAGCTAAAACATTCCTGAACAATAAAAGAACTGCCATAGGTATCACCATTCCTGACTCCAAATTGTACTTCAAAGCTATAATGAAAGCAATAAAAGAGTATGGAGCCCTCCAGGCCCTGACTGCTGCTGAGGGCTCTGTCTGGGTCAATGACCCCACAGCAGTCAGCGTCTTTGCCCACATTGACTCTTTGGACAGCTGAGCAACAGTAAGTAAACTGACAGGTAATCTTCACTTTCTTCATTGACCAGTCATGCATACTCTCAAACACTATTTCTGTTAGTATTCCCTCCTGAAGAGAAAGTTCAGTCAAGTTCCTATATCACCAAAATTTCTCTAGAACCCTACCAATCTTGGAAAACCCGTAGTCATTCATTTTCTTATTATAAAAAACAGATATCTCAAATCTTCCTGGCTATCCTCTCAAGCCTTGGATTAGGGTGAAAACCTATTATCACAGAAAATAAAGCTTCTTTAATTTGACTCAAAATATTTGGGTTGGTGGTCTGTACTTCAGTGGGAACATCACTACCCATCATGGCCCTCATGGAGTTGTGATATATTTCTTCATTCCTGGTTTGTCTGTACCACTTGTTATCTGCCTGGATTAGGCTGTTGAAGTCTCTCATTCTCTTTAATCATTGGAAAATGTAGCACAAGGAGAAGGTATAAGAAATTTCTTGCCTGACAGACATAACTTTATTACCTCCATGTGGAGAAGCATTCCAATTGCCCAATATTTATTTTGATCAGTCACCCCTCCTAACACTGTTATTTCCTTGTAGACCAGTTAGATTATGGACACCAGAAGTTCAAAGTGGCTAGGAGAAATCTGAGCTTCAGTTCAATGGATGTTCTTTGTTGCTCCAAACAGGAGAACTGCCCCACACAACCACTCACACTGGAATCAAAACTTCCAGACCAGAAGAACTTAAGGTCATGGAAACAGGAAGAAATTTTTCCCCAAGAGGTCACTAGTGGTCATAGTGAGTGGTACTATTCCCTTTTCTACCACCGGGTGCCTGGACCCATGGATCTGGGCTTTGGAGAAACCTGCCTTCTGACTAATCCTACACCAGCCCTCTGGGGTTGCTGTCACTTCATTGGCTCTATAACTGTGTCTTCAAAAGTTCGTAACAGCTGGTTCAAGAGGTTAGTGAACCTGGTACAACCAGTGGAATCCATGATTGTTGACAAGGCATTCTGTTAGTCCCTGTGTGGTAGTTTTGGTAACATCATTACAGGCAGCAAATGCAAATATATAACTAGAATAAGTATCTACTCCAGGAAGGACAAAGTGTTGTCCATTCCACAGAGGAAGTGACCCAGTGTAGTCATCCTTTCATGACTTTGTTGGCTGGTCAGACTGGGGAATGGTGACATATCAGGGTCTCTCTGTTGGTCTCTGTTGTTGGCAGATCTGGCATTCAGCAACAGCTGTAACCAGGTCACTCTTGATGAGTAGATATCCATGTTGTCATTCCATGCAAAACCCCCATCTCAGCTACCACAGCTACTTTGCTCATGGGCCCATTGGGTAATAATGAGGATAGCTTATTAAAGAGTTGGCTGTACACTAAGTGGGTCATCCTATCTACTTGATTTTTGAACTCCTCCTCTGATGAAGGCAACTTTCACGAGCATTTACAGGGGACAAAAGATCTTCACATTCTCTCCTCCTTTGTAGATCTGTCCAAATACTACTACCCCAAATGTCTTTCTAATTTCTCCTTTTTTCCTTTTTTGTTTTTATTTTTTCTTCTCTCATACATTCCCATCTGACCATTGTCTCCCCTCCCTCCACTCCACATATATGCACTACTCCTCTACTTCCCTTCAGAAAAGCAAAGGTCTCCTGGGGATATCAAATGAACACAAGATAACAAAATGTAATAATAGTATGCACAAACCCTCATATCAAGGCTGGAAGAGCCAACTCAGAAGGAGCCAATATCCGACAAACAGTTCAGAGACTGCACACACTCCTGCTGTTAGGACTCCCACAAACCCTCTGAGCTAAACAAGCACAGTATGTACACAGAGGACTTAGTACAGACCCATGCAGGCTTTGTGATAAAAAAACTCCGTTTATTTCACTCTGTGAGTTCTGTACCCTTGTGTCTTTGATGCCTCCTACAACCCTGCCTTCCCCTCTTCCTTGAGGTTCACTGACTTCTGCTCAATGTTTGGCTGTGGATCTCAGTCTCTGCTCCCCACAGCTGTTGGAGAAATCCCAACTGATGTCCAATGGGCCAGGCACCAATCTATGAATGTAACAGAATTTCTGTAGGTATTGTCTAGTTGAATTTGTGTGTGTGTGGCAGTGAGGACACTACACAAATTTCCACAGCTGAAAACAGCTGGATAAGCTAAAATAACTGTCTTCAAACAGAAAGAACAATGGAATCCACAAACTGATTTTAAAATTTTTATTCATTTGATATTTTATGTCATTAAGGTATTGTCTACAGAGATGGATTGTGCCCATGGAGGTAAGTGGAGGAATGAACAATGTTGCTCTGCAAGAGCAACAATTACTTTTGCAAACTGAGTCATCTTTCCAGTCCCAAACACTGAGTTTGGAGAAAAAATGTCTTCTTTCTCTTCCCTGTCTCTTGTTAGCAAACATTTGTTTATTTTCTCATTTCTGAGTCCTTGACCATATCTTCTGCTCAGTCCAATCCAGATAGGTTTCTCCAAAGAAACCCTCTTGTAATGTGCTTGGGGCCAGAAACTAAAATGAATTCCAGATTCTAACTCCTTAGACACAAATCAAACCAGTATGACAAAAGTGTAGAGGCTGTGTAGATTGTACCAGAGTCCAAGGCTCCCCATCCCTCAACCTGAAATTGACTCCTTTACATGTGTATTAAGCCTCAGCCACCATGCTGTTTTTTCCTAGTTTCACTGGAAATTTTCCACACATCCCATAGTCTACCCAGGTGTCATTGGTAAAAACATTGGTGGCTACTTTCGGGAGACAAGTATAGGAAAAGCCTTACCAGGGCCTAGGATCACTTCAAGCATTTAATAGGTTGCCCCAGGGAAGGGCAGTGAGTAGAAGCCATGGAACCATAAGCTTCAGCCAATAAGTGGGGATATAAGTCCACCATTGTCTTCCAGCCAGAGGTCTCAGAGACCTCAGAAGCATGAGCTGTCATGAAAGCAAGTGTCTGGGTTTTCAGCTGCTCTGAGCTGTGGAGGTCAGCCAAGACAAGAATGTCGGCAGCATTCTCCACAGAGAGGTTCCTGCAGAGGGCATCCTCACACATGACCTTCAAACGCTCTAGGCCATACTTGTTAGCAGCTGCCAGCAGAGCATCTGCCATGCTGTCCAGGTCTGGTGCCTTCCCATTGTAAATGAAGCCTATCATTGCCTTGAAGACTTGTGGCTCCAGGTCAGGGATCTCAATGACGTTCTTTCTATTCTCCTCCATGTCATGCTCAATCATGGCTCTGAAAACTGAAGAGCGAGCTGCTAAGATGGCCTTGTGAGCCCGGAATTCCTGGCCAGCTACCACCACACAGCAGTCTGTGAAACAGGAATTCTCCCACAGCTCTCCTAGCTCATCTGCCAATGTGCAGTTGGGAACTTGAATTCCTGGCTTCCTGTTCTGGTCAGAGATGCTCGAAGAGACCTGGACCATGCTCACCTTGCAGACGAGGGTGAGCTGGTCATCTGGGAGAAGCCAGAATGCATGGGACAAGAGGAAGTCTCGAGCAATATATTTTTTATAACCCCAATTGCCGCGTGGTACGAACCTATAGGCTCTTGGGCTCCTCCTGACTTTCATTTTCGCTCCTTTGTTGCTTATGATCCAGAACTGGAACTTTGCCCAAACATGACTCTTTAGACAGCTGAGTAACACTAGGTAAACTGACAGGTAATCTGCACTTTCGTCATTGACTCCATTCGGGTATACTCTCAAACACCATTTGTCATTGGCTCCTATTGAGAAAGTTGGGCTCATAAAGCTTTCTGGCATTTCCTGAACAATAAAAGGGAAGTTGCTGATGGTCCACCTGTAGGAGAAATCCTGAACAGTGATTTGTGTGTGGTCCCATCTCTGGGCTATTTCATCTCCTGCCATTTCTCCTGGAGGTTGTTTGAAGTTTCAACTGGATCCAAAATGAAGAATTAGCAATTGTTTTCTCTTCACCCTGTGGGACGTAATAACAGACAGGGTTTAATTTTTAGGTTTGGTTCTCATCTGTTCTCTCTTCCATGAGGCTGGAAACTTAGGTCTCTGAAATTTTCTATCCAGATTTCAATACTATTTTCAGAGAACACAGTCTAGGCAACTAGATACTCTTACATCACTTCATTATTTTCTAGATTGAATCTTAGGTCAATAGGTAACTAGTTTTGACAATTATACACAGCTTTTGGATAGTTTTGATCATTCATTCTATTAATTCATATCAAAAATGTTGCACTAGGGTTCTCTAGAGGAACAAAATATATACAAGGAATCTTTATATATATGACCAAAGGGGATTTACTAGAATGATTTTGGGCTGCATTCCTGCTAATCCCACATTACCTATGAAGGGAAAGACCAAGATTCCAGTACTTACTCAGTCCAGGACGTTTTGATGTGTCTGCTGGTCTTCAGTATTTGTTGGTGTTCCAATATTCTCTGTTGCCAGGGAAGGGATGGACTTGCTACAAGGTGAGGGCAAGTAGGCAAAGAGCAAGAGGTTCCTGCTTCCATGTCCTTTTATATGATTACAGCAGAGGGTGTGGCCTAATTTAGGGTGTGTCTTTCAGACTCAAGATCTGGATTAAAGGTGTGTGTTCCAGGCCCTTAGTTCCGGATTAGATGTTTGTTTCTTTTTACTTCCAAAGTCTGTCCTTGAAATGGACATCAAATGAAGCAAAACATCAAATGAAGCAAAACACTTCTCACTGGTGTGACCTCAATTTTAGGGTTTTAGTTAATTCTATGTCTTGTTAAGTTGGGAACCAACAAAAACCACCACAAGTGTATTTTGCTTATGTGGTTCATTTTAAATAAAATAGGGATGGTGTCCATTCCTACACAGCTGTTATTTCCTCTTCTCAGGGTTTTACACTAAATCCTCCTACTAACATGATCAGGAAAGAGGTGCTTCCTTACCCTGTCAGGAGACTCAGTGATCACAACGTGGAGGTCAGGGTGGAGGAATTCATGTATGGTGGTCAAGAAGCAGAGCCAGGCATCAACTCTGAAAGTGGCAGTCTTCTTCCATCCAGACTCACATTCCCTGCGATGTCTCCAAGCACTTTCATTGTGATCCTGCCCCTCCCCCTCAGATAATTCTCCTTGAAAAACTGTTCTGGATCCACTAAGGGTGTGCTATGAGAACATCCTAAGTTCTCAGTTCCTTCATGCTGACTGCCATGATTCAGCTTCTCAATACCTCATAATTTTCATCCTCCACTGGTGAGTTCTGTCCTCTTTAAACTTTGAACTTCCATGCTTACTCTGATGGGCCTTAAAAGTGAGACAGTATTCTGGTTTTCAAAGGGTGCAGAATATATTCAACAGTTACTGAAGAAGGGGTTTTGAAACAGTTCTTCATAGAATGTGATCTGTAAAACTCAACCCATATCTGTCATCTATCTCTAGTTCATTATGTCTAGAGGGACTCCTTAAGCCTAGAGGACAGGAAAATACCTTCAGTGATTCAATCAACTCAGCAGTTCCCAGCCTACCTCTCCTGAAAGTCTGGCTTTAATGCTGCTCATCTCTCAGTCCACGATAAATCAATCAATTGGTTTTGATCACTGAATTTTTGGTTCCTCATTTAGGAACCTTTGGCAGGTGGCTAACTAGTAGCTTCTGTGACTTTTCTGTATGTGTTTAGGGCCAGGGTGGCAGGTACCCTTTCCCTCAAATATATCATTTGTAATGAAGGTAGACAATTCTTGCAAGACTCCTCATTTGTAAGAAAAGTGCTCCATCTGTAAGTCCTGAGCTTCCATGGGTATGCTCCTACAGAGTGGGAGCAATTCTCTCAATGGGGAACTGACTCCTGCCTGGGTCTCAAGTACAAGATCTTTTCATATAGTTTCTCATTCCAGGGATGGAACATATGTAGGTTTTATTTCAGTTGGGTGGTTCTCTGGGGGACATTGCACAGCCAATGTGATTCAGATTCCTACCAGGAGAAGGCAAAGTCTTAAGCACCAGAGGTGTCCACACAACACAGAAAGTCAACAGTCAATACAGCAAAACAAAACTGACAGTAACAAAGACAGGTCCAAGCTCCACTGCCTGGGGCCTCCCAAACAGTTCAAGCTAATCAACTGTCCCACTTACCAGAGGGCCCGGTCCAGTTCAATGGGGGCTCCTCAGCCATTGGTTCACAATTCATGCGTTTCCACTAGTTTGGCTATTTGTCCCTGTGGTTTTTCCAATCGTTGTCTCAATATCTCTTGCTCATACAATCCCTCCTCTCTCTCAAGATTGGGCTCCCAGAGCTCCACCTGGGGCTTGGCCATGGATCTCTGCATCGGCTTCATCAGATACGGGATGAGAGTTCTATCATGACAGCCAGGGTGTTCAGCCATCTGATTACCAGAGCAGGTCAGCTCAGGCACTCTCTTGACCATTGCCAGTAGTCTACAGTGGAGTTAACTTTGTGGATTTCTAGGGACCTCTCTAGCACTCTGCTTCTTCCTATTCCCCTGGGGTTTTCATTTGTCATGGTATCTCCCTCCCCGTTCTCCCACTCAGCTCCTGATCCAGCTAGTACCTCCCACTCCCCTAAGCTCTCTTTCCCCTGACACTTGCCCTCCACCCACCCTCCCTCAACCCCCAGTTTGCTCATGTAGATCTCATCATCTATTTCTCTGGCGTTGGGCAACCCTGTGTCTTTCTTAGGGTCATCTTTACTAGGTAGCCTCCCTGGAGTTGTGAGTTGCAGTCTGGTTATCCTTTGCTTTACATCTAGTATCCACTTAGGAGTGAGTACATACCATGTTTGTCTTTCTGAGTCTGGGTTATGTCACCCAGGATGATTTTTCTAGTTCTATTCATTCGCCTGCAAACCTCATGATGTCATTGTTTTTTTCTGCTGAGTAGTACTCCATTGTGTATATGTACCACATTTTATTTATCCATTTTTCAGTTGTAGGGCATCTAGGTTGTTTCCAGGTTCTGGCTATTACAATTAATGCTGCTATGAACATAGTTGAGCATGTGTCCTTGTGGTATGATTGAGCATTCCTTGGGTATATGCCCCAGAGTAGTATAGCTATGTCTTGAGGAAGATTGATTCCTAATTTTCTGAGAAACCACCATATTGATTTCTAGAGTGGGTGCACAAGTTTACATTCCCACCAACAGTGTAGGAGTGTTCCCCTTGCTCCACATCCTCTCCAACATAAGCTGTCTTTGGACAACCCCAACATCCACATTGTAGGGAAAAGGGATCAGCTGAAGAAACCAACTCTGACCCAAGGGACCCATAACCATTGAAAGAAACACATCCTTGATCTGGGACTTGAGCCAGTGAGAGAAACACTTTATCCCTAAAGCTAGAATCAAAGAAACATGCCCTGACTCTGATAACAGTGCCAAAGAAACACACTTTATCCCTAGATTCAGAGCCAGTGAAAGAAATATGCCATGGCCTTAGAATTAGAGCCAAAAAGCTAAAAAGGCCATTGAAAGAAACACAGTTTGGCTCTGAAATCAGGGACATCTCTGCCCCAACCAATGAAACTAACCAATCCCTGAGCAGAAAACCTTCTCCCTGGAGAAACTCCACCCCTATGAAATCTTATATAAACCACATCACAGTTGTCAGCTGTTCTTTCCCACCCTGGTAGAGGCAGCCACTCTCTTGGATTTCTCCTTCCCAATTAAATCTCTTTCTCAAAAAAATATTATGTGTGAAGATCTTCCTTCACTGGGGCAGAGAAGATGAACCTTGTTAAGATGTCCTGTAGAGGACTGAGCACAAAAATCCTTGCATTGACATTCCCTTAGGGGCCTAAGTAAGGCGGAGCACAACAGAAAAACCTTGCTGAGATGTCCCAAGGCAGAGCCGGAAAAAGTAACAACTTTTCACTGGAGCCAGAGGAGATTGTTAAGTTTCTGCAGGGGTTTCCCCTTTAGCAGAGTGAAGCAAAATAAGTAACATCTTGGGCCAGAGAAGAAGCACAGCTCTGCTGGGAAGCCCTCGTAAGTGGGGGCTCAGCAAAGCTCAGCTGTAGCAGTTCTCCAGGAGAACAGCAGGATTGCTATATCTTGCTGGGAGTCCATCCCCCACTACACCCCAACTCAAGGTATAGCTAGAGCTGTCCTAGCAGCTCAAGGTATAGCCTGATTCTACCAGCATTCAAGATACCCTTTCCTTTGGAGCTGAGTTGTTAAATTACAGCTCCAGCCACCACAGCTCTCTTAGCAGCTCAAGGTATAGCCAGACTTCCCAAGCAGTCAGGATATCTGCACCCTGTCATGCCCAGAGTTGCAGCAGTTGCTTACACACCTCATGTATGAACTACTGGAGCATGTGAAGGGTCTGGACCTGCAGATTCAAAGATTCAGGATCTCTATGACACAAGGCAACAATAAAGGTTATCCAAGAAGAGTCACACTGAGGGCCCAGTATTGACAGTGTAGCAGAAGCCAGAGACCTCAAACCAGAACAATGACTCATAGAAATGGTCACTTACAAGTTAAGATGTATGGACTAAAGTGTATACTGTGTGACTCTCTGTGTCACACTACATCTTCCACTCTGGGACTTTATTTTTGTATATTAGTTAGTTTGGTGTGGGGGACCAGCCCCCATACTTATTTACCCCAGGAACTCTTGAGGATTGAGGGATAAGAGACTTAGTTAGAAATAGAGAAGAGAGAAACAGAGAGAAAACACAGGATAGACTCAGGTAGGCCTGAATCCTTATCCAAATGGGCCCTGACTGTCTCTGCCCCAGGGTATTTATAGAGATGCCATGGGGTGGAGCAAAAGACCTCCCCCCACAGCACAGCCAAGGGCAGACCATTTCAGACACCTGCACTCAGGCCCGTGGTCCTAATCATCCTCTATGTGGACCTGTTGGTTAAAGCCACGAGGAACCTGAAAACAGGCTCCCACAGTTTGGTTGTCTTTGTTTTGAATTTTTTGTTTCTCTTTTGAATTTTGTTTTGTTTTGTGAGAGAGGTTGTAAGGGTGGAGGGCAGATATGAAGGGACAGGGAGATGGATGGATCTGGATGTATGACGTGAAACCCACAAAGAATCAATGAAAAATTGAATTAAAAAAAAGAAGTCAAGCATTTAATCACAGCCCTCAAGAGACTGAGGCAAGCAGATCTCTGCCTTTTTTAGGCCAACATGCTCTTTAGATTGGATTCCAAGACAGCCAAGACTGTGTAAAGACACTCCCTTTCAAAAACAGAAAGAGAAATAAACCAAATCAGCCTGAAAGCTATATTTCATTGTGTGTGCTGGTTAATGCCTGCAGCTCGTGATAGCATTGATATTGGCTCTGGAGGACTGCTTATGTACAGGAAGGTTATTGTAAACAAAGATTCAAGATCCTGTCTAGAAATAAGTCAAAATAACTATGTTTTCTCCATGTGTGTAATAAAAGTGATATTGGGCCTGTATTAGGAAACAGAGGCAGCAGGAATGCTGGGTGTTTGGTAGATATGTCTTGGCATACCAAATGAGATCTTGTCTCCAAAACTGAAACAAACTCAATAAGACTTCCTCAAAGTCCACATCCTTAAATATAATCCCCTCCCCAAAGGTTTGATTCCTAACCTGGAAACAGTGCTGTCCTTCTGTAATTATATTCAGGAGGCAAAGGAAGAACAACCTAATCTGCAGTGGCATCCTGGAATACACAGGGAGTTTAAGGGGGTCTTGGGATACACAGTTCATTTGAGTTGAGGCTGTCCTTTTTTTTTTTTAAAGTTAAGAATTCCTTAATTTTTTATTCCTGGTACCACTACCACAATTTACAGGGCAATATACCTGATGTAATGAAAAGGAAAAGACAAAGACAAAGCTACAACAGATAAGAGACCTCAGGAATGTCCATCTAATTGACACTACAGTGCATGAATCAATAGCTGCACTTTTTGCAAACTGTGGCTATGACAGTCCTGAACAAGAAGGGTCTCCTGTTTAAGCTGCAGTAACTTTTCTGACTATGGATCATCGCTCCTTCTGTGGCAGATTTTTACAATTCCTCTAATGCATTTAGGACGACTGTCTCAAAGTAACCTGCAGCTTTCCTGACAACTCCTCGCTCTCTCTCCTGCTGAGAACTGTAGCCCTTTTCTGCTTTTTTTTAAAACCTTCTGCTGCTACCATATCCACCACTTCCACAACCAGATCCATAGCCACCACCATAGGGACTGCCTGAGCTTCTTCCACCAAAACTGCCCCCTTTCATGGGCCCATAATTTGACTGCTGTTGTCCACTATAATTTCCAAAGTCATTATAGTTCCCACCACCACCATAGTTACCTCCACCAAAATTTCCTCCTTCATTGTAGCCATCGTAACCTCCTCCACCACCACCATATCCACCACCTTGGTTTCCATATCCTGGTCCATCACTGCCATAACCTCCTCTACTACTGTAACCAGGACCACCACCATAGTTGCCACCATCACCTCCAAATCCATTATATCCACCATCACCACCTCCATAACTACCTCTGCTGCCACCACCTCCACCACCATAGCCTCCTCTTCCACCAAAGTTTCCACCACGACCAAAATTACCTCCACCACCTCCAAAGTTTCCTCCACTGTGGGAGCCCGTTCTCGGGTTCCTCGTGGCTTTACCCAGCATGTCCGCATAGAGGATGATTAGGACCACGGGCCTGAGTGCAGGTGTCTGAGATGGTCTGCACTTGGCTGTGCTGGGGGAGGAGGTCATTTGCTCCACCCCTTGGCATCTCTATAAAAACCCTGGGGCCAAGACAGTCGGGGCCCGTTGGAAAAGTTTCCAGGCCCTCTCGAGGATGTCCTTTATTTTCTATCTGTTTATCTCCGCAAGAGTCTCCGAAATAAATCCTTCTATCTAATATTTCCTGCTTCTCACACTCAACAAAACTCTGGGAAGCTGTGGGGTTGGTGGGAAAACGCCCCACACTCCACGACCCATAAAGTTGCCAGATCCACCTCCATGACCTCTCTGTGATCCAGCAGACTGCATCTCTTGTTTAGAAAGGGCCTTTTTCACTTCACAATTATGCCCATTAATAGTGTGGTATTTCTGAACAACAATTTTATCAACTGTGTCATGATCATCAAAAGTTACAAAAGCAAATCCTCTCTTTTTTCCACTCTGCCTGTCTTCCATAACTTCTATGGTTTCGATTTTGCCATACTTTTCAAAGTAGTCTCTCAGATTATATTCTTCTGTATCTTCTTTAATACCACCAACAAAAATTTTCTTCACGGTTAAATGGGCACCAGGCTTTACAGAATCCTCTCTAGAAACAGCTCTCTTTGGTTCCACCACACACCCATCAACCTTGTGTGGCCGAGCACACGTTGCAGCATCCACCTCTTCAACACAAGAGTAGGTCACAAAACCAAAGCCCCTGGAACGTTTTGTTTGGGGATCTCTCATTACCACACAGTCTGTAAGTGTGCCCCATTTCTCAAAATGTTCTCTTAAGCTATCATCTGTGGTTTCAAAGCTCAGACCACCAATAAACAGCTTCCTCAACTGTTCTGGTTCCTTTGGATCATGGCCCTCCTCCCCCCGGCGGCGGCGGCGACGGCCGGAGTCAGGCTGGGGGCGACCGGGTGGCGGTTTTACCTCCATTTTGAGACCCGAGGCTGTCCTTCTTAAATGGCCTAATCTCTAAAAACCAACCAAACAAAATTTAAATGAAAGAAAAAAAAAAACCTGAAACAAAGATCCAGCATAATTTTTAAAACAAGAGTTGAACAGAGACCTAATTATCAAGGAGAATATGTAAATGATGAATAAGAAAATGAAGAGGCCATCAACTTTATTTGTCAATAGAGAGATGAAAATCAACAATTATCTATCGCCATTATCTTTAAAAATCTATTAGAGCCGTGAGTGTTGAGTCTGTGGACAAACTGGAATCTTCATTTTCTGGTCTGAAAAAGTCTAATTTGATAAAATTACTAAATAGACAGTCCCTCCAAACCTGAAGCATAACAGGATGACATAGTCTGGCAATTCTACTCCTAGGATATCCCTATTGGAAATGAATGAAAAGTCAAGCAGGAATCCGCCCAGTGTCTTCCATTAATCTAATGCTGAAGTAGAAGCAAGCTAGGTTACTGTCAGCACTGCAGGGATGAATAAATTACCTTTGCTGTAGAGCAGCCTGGGTGAATCTTACAGCTCCAGTTCAGAGAAGCATCTCAATATGCAAAGTACACTCACGTTCGATTCACAGGTAATTCAAACTGGACAAAGGCATTTAGAACAAGGACAAAGAAAATAGAGTTTGTCTTGAGGAGTGGAGGTCCACCAGGTAGGACCCGAAGACCTTACCAAATAAAAACCACAACAATGAGCCGGGCGGTGGTGGCGCACGCCTTTAATCCCAGCACTCGGGAGGCAGAGGCAGGTGGATCTCTGTGAGTTCAAGGCCAGCCTGGGCTACCAAGTGAGTTCCAGGAAAGGCGCAAAGCTACACAGAGAAACCCTATCTCAAAAACACCAAAAAAAAAACCCACAACAATGGATATTAATGACCAGTTATTGTTAATTCCTGTTATATTTTGGTGGTAGTGTTGTATGTTTCCCATCTTTGGTATTGGTTGGTATGGGACTATCTATTGCCTGTGTTTTCATGGGTGTATCTAACTTGCTTAGGTTGGATTTTTCCTTCAAGTGCTTTCTGTAGGGCTGGATTTGTGGAGAGATGTTGTTTAAATCTGGTTTTATCATGGAATATTTTATTTACTCCATCTACGTTGATTGAAAGTTTTGCTGGGTATAATAGTGTGGGTTGGCATTCATGGTTTCTTAGTATCTGCATAACATCTGTCCAGAACCTTCTGGCATTTAGAGTCTCCATTGGGAAGTCAGGTGTGATTCTTATGGTTTTGCATCATACACTGTCAGCAGAAAGGAGAGCCTGGAACCCCTGAGATGGCTCTCTTCTTGCCTGCTTTTCATTCCATCCAGACACATAGTCCCAGGATGACTCTATAAACTTTAGTGGCTGTCTTTCCGATGCCTCACAGGAAATTCTACTTGGAATCACTCTTCCACATCCATCTAAGGGTGTGGTTTATGAATATCCTTCATCCTCCACTGCTGGGTTCTGTCTGTAAACTCATAACTGCCGTGTTCGTTCATTTTGCTGGTCTTTAAAAGTGAAAGGTTATGCTCATTTCCATGAAGTGCAGAACGTGTTCAACAGAAACCATAGAGGAAGGGGATTTGAGTGGATCCCCCTCTGTAGTGTGATCAGCAATATGTTCCCTTCACCTCATATCTCTCCAGTTAGTCCTGTCTTAGAGAGATTCTCTAAGCCTAAAGGACACAGAAATAAGTTTAGATTCAATCAGCTCAGCCATTCCCAGTCTGGTTCTTCTGTAAGTCTGGCTGCAACACTACTTTCTGTCAATATAGGATAAATCATCATTGGTTTAGACCCCTTGATTTTTTAATTCATCTGGTAGACTTTGTGCAGATGACTAATTAGTAGCATGGGTGACCCTTCCCCAGGAGAGTTCAGGGTCACTGGAGTAGACACCCCTCCATCATATGTGTCATTTGAAGGTTTTGTTGGTGATCACTTCCAGAACCACTGTTCGTAAGAAAGGTGCTCTAAATTGTGAGTCCTATACTCCAGTGAGCATGCTCCTGGAGGGCAGGTGTGACTTGTCACAGAGTTACTAAGAAACCCTGGGCAGTAAGCTTAGCCTTTGCTCATAATGTTTCTCATTTGTGGAGAGGCACAGGTGGAGCTTTTCTTTTTCCCATTGGAGGGGGTTTCACAGGGCAAACTGATTTAGTCAAAAATACTTAGATCTCTAACTGTAGGGGGTGCATGTATTAAGCCTGGAGGGGGATGTCCCCCTAGCTGAGAGAGCCACTGTTCATTAAAGGCAAACAAAACTGAGAGAACCACAATGAAACACACACACACACACACACACACACACACACACACACACACAATCACAGGACTTTCTAGCACATAATCATGCAACTGAACAGACAGGAGGAATCAGGTGAAGTATCAAACAAATTCTAAACAATGGGGAATAGACCCATGACACATCTCTCCTATGTGTCCACACAGAAAGTGCTTTAACAAGACATTCCTCCAGACTTCAGAGGCCAAATATATTTCTAATCTGTTTCCTTTTTGTGTGGAAGTGTCAGAGTCCTCTGAAGTGTTATGTAGCAATTGATTAAAGGGAGGGTTGGATGCCTAGATTAGAATGAGCACACCCTGGAGCTCTTGTACTCCATACCCATACCCAATCCAAGGGGCTCTCAAGTCCACCACTATATCCACTACCAGTCAATGGGATCTTAGTGGTATCTTCAGAAATGTAGGGTAGCCACCAGAGAAGACCTCTGGCACATGGATATACTCCAAAAGAAAGTCTGTATTTACAGGCTGACAATTACACTGGGTATTCAGGAACCTAGTGTACCTTAGAGACTTTCTGGGCTGTGCTCTCAAGCACAGATTCTATATTCTACATTGGCACAATTCTGTTAACAAGAAGAGTTACGGAGGTCAAACAGGGTAGAATATTTATAGTTTCCCCATCAGTACCGATGTTGAAGGATTAGGCCTTTGTTTTAGTTTTGGCAGCTAGTGCTGTGTAGGTGATGGATTTTGCAGACTGAATGGTACTTCCACCATGGAATATGGTGACATCTCACACGTATTCTGGACACTGAAGCAGCTGGCCATGGCCAACTCCCCTATGTGTCCAAACAGAATGTGTCAATCACATTTCTCATGCAGAGGTGAGAGACCAGGTGCAGGTATCAGATTCATCTAAAGCATTAGGCAGAGACTGATCACAGGGACTATTGGGTTACTGAAACTCAGGTTGTACCATTTCTAGAGTTCACTGGCCACCACACTCTTTTTTTCTCTGACTTGCTCTGAGAATCCTGGTGTTTCAGGTCAGGTCTCTGGAACCTCGGTGGAAACTGCAAAACTATTGTGGGGCATATAATCTCAGGGGTTGAAGATATTTTAAAAGCCAAAAGAGCCTTGTATAGATGTTCAGCAGACTCTAAGAAACCTCTCATGCAGACCCAGACTACTACAGCCATCAAAACTTTCTATAACCAGGGATGGAAAAGTTGAGATATTCCACAATAAAACCAAATTTAGGCAATATTTATGAACAAATCCAGCCCTACAGTAAGTGGTTGAAGGAAAACTCCAACCTAAGGAGGTTCACTATAACCATGAGTAATACAGAGAACAAATCATGTGAGAGCAGTAAAGGAAAAGTAGGGAAACATACACAAAAACACAGACACCACCACCACCACCACCACCACAAGAACAATAAAGACAAAAAATATTAGGAATCAAACCACATTGGTCATTGATATCTCTCAATATCAGTCGTCTTGATTCCCCACTGAAAGGTCACAGACTAACAGTTTGGATGTGGAAACAGAGTGCATCCTACTGCTGCATCCAAGAAATACACCTCAACCTAATGGGTAGAGATTATCTCAGGGTAAAGAATTGGAAATGGATATTCCAAGCAAATGGACCTAAGAAGTAAGTAGTAGTTGCTTTTATCTCTAACAAAATAGACTTCACATAAAACTAATCAGAAGACATAAGTAAAGACACTATATACTCATTAAAGGAAAGGGGCACCATGATAATCAAAATCAGAAACAATAGGTTCCACTTAGCAAAATGAAATCAAGATGAGATATGTATTTTAAAGAGACCAATGAACCCTAGTAAAATAACATGATAGCTAAAAGTCTCTTCACCAAATAAAGCCCAGGACCAGATACATTTGGCACAGCTATCTACCTGTCATTCAAAGAAGAGTTAATGCCCATCCTCCTCAAATTATTCCAGAAATTAGAAACAAAGGATCATTGTCCAATTTTTTAAGAGTCTAACATTACACAGATAAGTAAATCACACTCTAATCCACTTATGAACACTTCTGTAAAAATACTCATCAAATAATTACAAACTGATTCCCAGAATATTCAAAGAATATTTACCATGATGAACTAGACTATATCCTAGGTATGTAGGAATGGTTCAACATGCAAAAATAAAAAGTGTAATTGACCATATAAACTCCCCAAAGACCAAACCTCAGAAAGACATAAACCTCTTGATCATATCATTATATGGAGGTAGAACTTTTTTCAACATCTAACACTCCTTTATGATGAAACTCAGGGAGAGATTGGCACACAAGTGACATATATAAATACAATAATGGCAGTTTAAAACAAGTCCATAGTCAACATCAACTTAAATAAGAGAAACGTAAACAATTCCACTAAAATCTGGAATGAGACAAGGTTTGACTCTCTCCATATCTATTCAATATAACAACCGAATTCTTAAGGAGAACTTAGGGGAGCGGGAGATCCCAGCTGGATCGAGAACAGAGAGGGAGAACAAGGAAAGAGAGACCATGATAAATGAAGACCCCATGGGAAAAGGAAGAAGCAAAGTGCTAGAGAGGTCCCCAGAAATCCACAAAGATACCTCCACAATAGACTACTGGCAATGGTCGAGAGAAAGCCCAAACTGACTTACTCTGGTGATAGGATGGCCAAACACCCTAACTGTCATGGTAGAACTCTCATCCAATGACTGATGGAAGCAGATGCAGAGATCCACAGCCAGGCCCCAGGTGGAGCTCCGGGATCTAATTGGCGACAAAGAGGAGGGATTGTATGAGTGAGAATCGTTGAGTCCAAGATTGGAAAAAACACAGGGACAAATAGCCAAATTAGTGGAAACACATGAACTATGAGCCAAAAGCTGAGGAGTCCCCAACTGGATCAGGCTCTCTGGATAAGTGAGACAATCGATTAGCTTGAACTGTTTGGGAGGCCCCCAGGCAGTGGGACCCAGACCTGTCCTTGGTGCATGAGCTGGCTGTTTGGAACCTGGTGCCTATGCACGGACACTTTGCTCAGCCTGGATGAAGAGAGGAGGGGACTGGACCTGCCTCCACTGAATCTACCAGGCTGGGCTGAATCCCCAGGGAAGTCCTTGCCCTGGAGGAGATGGGAATGTGGAGCGGGGTGGGTGGCAGGCAGGGGGGGGGGGAGAAAGGAGGGAGGACAGGGGAATCTATGGCTAATATGTCAAATTAGATTAAATTATGAAATAAAAAAACAACTGAATTCTTAATTAAATCATAAGGCAACTGACAATAAAAGGGATACAAATTGGAAAGGAAGAAGAAAGAATATTTACTTGTAGAAGATAATATAATACACATAAGTTAGGTAAACAATTCAACAAAGAAATTCCTATAGGTAATAAAAACTTTCAGAAAATAAGCTTGAAACAATATAAGGGAGTGAAAACGTTGCTTAGGATGCATTGAATGACAGATCAATTTTCAGTAATAGTATAATAATAAAAAAATTAGTAGTTTACTGACGTACAAATGAGAGACAGCCTTGGAAGAAATCAGAGAAAAAACACTTTTCAAAGTAGCATCCACTAGTATAAAATATCTTGGGGGTAACTCTAACCTAGCAAGTTAAAGACTTCATAAAAACTTCAAGTCTTTGAGGAAGAAAATGAAGAAGATATCTGAAAACGATTTCCCATGCTCATGAATCAGTAAGATTAACATCTAAAATGCAATGTATGGATACGAAGCAATCTGCTTCAAAATTTCAATACAATTCATTCCATAAATTTAAAGACCATTTACAGTTTCATATAGAAATACAGAAAGCATTGGATAGATAAAAAATTACTAAACAATAAAAGAACTGTCATAGGTATCACCATTCCTGATTCCAAATTGTACTTCAAAGCTATAATACAAGTAATAAAAGAGTATGGAGCCCTCCAGGCCCTGACTGCTGCTGAAGGCTCTGTCTGGGTCAAAGGCCCCACTGCATTCAGGGTCTTTGCCCAAACTTGACTCTTTGGACAGCTGAGCAACAGTAAGCAAACCAACAAGTAATCATAGCTTTCTCTGTTGACCAGTCATACAGACTCTCAAACAGTATTTCTGTTTGTCATTGGCTTCTGGTGAGAGTTCAGTCAAGTTCCTGTATCACCAAAATTTCTCTAGAACCCTACCAACCATTGGAAAACCCTTAGTCTTACATTTTTTGGATTATAAAAAACTCACATCTCCTGTCTTCCTGGCTGTCCTCTCAAACCTGGGATCAGGGAGAAAATCTATTATGGCAGAAAATAAAGCTTCTTTAATTTGACTCAAAATATTTGGGTTGGTGGTCTGTACTTCATTAGGAACATCACTACCCATCTTGGCCCCTTTCATGGAGTTGTGATATATTTCTTCATTCCTAGTTTGTCTGTACCACTTGTCATCTGCCTGGATTAGGCTGTTGAAGTCTATCATCCTCTTTAATCATTGGAAAATATAGCACCACGAGGAGCTATAATGAATTTCTTGCCTGACAGACATAACTTTATTACCTTCATTTTGGAGAAGCAATCCAATTGCCCAATGTTTATGTTGATCAATCACCCCTCCTAACCCTGTTTTTTCCTTTAGACCAGTTAGATTATGGACACCAGAAGCTGGAAGTGGCTGGGAGAAATCTGGGCTTCAGTTCAATGGATGTTTGTTGTTGCTCCACACAGGAGCACTGCCCACACAACCACTCACACTGGAATCAAAACTTCCAGACCAGAAGAACTTAAGGTCATGGAAACAGGAAGAAATTTTTCCCCAAGAGGTCACTAGTGGTCATAGTGAGTGGTACTATTCCCTTTTCTACCACCGGGTGCCTGGCCCCATGGATCTGGGCTTTGGAGAAACCTGCCTTCTGACTAATCCTACACCAGCCCTCTGGGGTTGCTGTCACTTCATTGGCTCTATAACTGTGTCTTCAAAAGTTCGTAACAGCTGGTTCAAGAGGTTAGTGAACCTGGTACAACCAGTGGAATCCATGATTGTGGGCCAGAGTTGCACCTCTCTGTCTGAGAATTTAATATCTTGGTCAGAAGCTATACTGTGTGGAATACCATGAGAGTTGACAATGCATTCTATTAGTCCCTGTATAGTAGTTTTGGTAACATCATTACAGGCAGGAAATGCAAATATATAACTAGAATAAGTATCTACTCCAGGAAGGACAAAGTGTTGTCCATTCCACAGAGGAAGTGGCCCAATGTGGTCATCCTTTCATGACTTTGTTGGCTGGTCAGACTGGGGAATGGTGACATATCTGGGTCTCTGTGTTGGTCTCTGTTGTTGGCAGATCTGGCATTCAGCAGCAGCTGTAACCAGGTCACTCTTGATGAGTGGATATCCATATTGGGATTCCATGCATAACCCCTATCTCAGCTACCACATGTACTTTGATCATGGGCCCATTGGGTAATAATGAGGAAAGCTCTTTAAAGGGTCTGATTGTACAATAAGTGGGTCATCCTATCTACCTTGATTATTGAACTCCTCCTCTGATGAAGACATCTTTCATGGTCATTTACAAGGGACAAAAGATTGTCACATTCTCTGCTCCTTTTCAGATCTGTCCAAATACTACTACCCCAAATGTCTTTCCAATTTTTCCCTTTTTTTTTCATTTTTATTTTTTCTTCTCTCATAGAGTCCCATCTGATCATAGTCTCCCCTCCCTCCACCCCACATATATGCACTACTCCTCTGTATCCCTTCAGAAAAGCAAAGGTCTCCTGGGAATATCAAATGAATACAAGATAACAAAATGTAATAATAGTAGGCACAAACCCTCATATCAAGGCTGGAGGAGCAAACTCAGAAGGAAGAAAAGTTTCCAATATCTGACAAAGAGTTCAGCGACTCCCCATACACCTTCAACAGGACTCCCACAAACCTTTTTTGAAAGTGTTTATTAGCTGAAGGAAATTCCTTGTTGAATCATTGACATAACTTATGTGTATTATAGTATTTTCTACAAATAAAGATTCTTTCCTCTTCCAGTTGAGCAACACCAACTAAACTGACAGGTAATCTTTGCTTAGTTCATCAATCATTTCAGGCATTGTCTCAAACACTTATTTCTCTTTGTCATTGGCTCCTGGTGAAAAAATTCAGCCAAGTTCCTACATCACCAAAATTCATCTGCAACACCCTCACCAACTCTCAGAAAACCCTTAGCCTTGCATTTTTGAGTTATAAAAACTCCACTTCTCCTATGTTCTGGCTATTTTTGAAGTCCAAACATTAGGGAGAAAACACTAATATGGCAGGAAATAAAGCTTATTTAATTTGACTCAAATATTTTGACTCAATTAATATTGAGATGAATAAAAAGTCTTGCTATTCATTAAATTAATATTAAAGGTAACCTTTCAATATCATTTGTTTAAGCTTAACACTATGGTTACTGTGATTAAAGAGAAATTCATGAACCAGGCATGATGTGAAAGACTATGGCATTGATCAGAGTAGTCTGATGGGAGAGGCTGACTCAACTCTGCTAGTCTGAGGTCTAACTTGGTACATAGAGCAACATCTAGGAGAGCCAGACATGCAGAGTGGAAAGCAATTAAAAATGAAAGAAATAGGAATGAAATCATGATTACCTCGGAATTTCTGCTAAAATATTTCAGATGCCAATGATTTAGAAAGGAACTGGTCTTTCAGAGCTGTTCCATCCTCTTTAAGAAAGTAACTGTGATGGTATGGTGAAATGGTTCAGCAGTCAAAGGTGCTGAATACCTTTCCAGAAGACTGTCATCCAATTCACTTCATTAATAGGTCAGCTGACAACAGTCAGTAATGCAGTTATCCAGTTATCCAGGGGATCCAACAGCTTCTTTTGGCCTCTGAGGTACCATATGCTCATGGTGCACTGACCCACCTGTGTAACAAGGCCCAGATATTAGCAGGCCCCCATAGGTAAGCACAACTGTCTCCACGAAGGGAGTACCATTCAAGGTGTAAAACGCAGCACTTTTGTAAAACCCCTGCCACAGCTAAAACAAAGTCCATAGTTCTTGGAATATCTCTAAATGTTCAAACCTTGCTTGAAATATAGTAACACTTTTGGCTTCTGTAGTGCTACTTTGGGCTAACGTCTTACTAACTGAAGTTTGCCAATCCAGAGTATGAGAATTTTGCTTAAAAGCCCACACTCAGAAAGGCTAGTTGCTGCACTAGAATCCCAAATACTCATGTGTTTTCCAGCTGGCTAAGAAAGACTTTCTATTTTCCTAAATCCATTTTCAAACAGCCTCCTCTCTCTGTGTCTCTCTGTCTATCTGTCTCTATGTCTCTCTCTGTCTCTGTCTCTGTCTGTCTCTGTCTCTCTCTCTCTCTCTCTCTGTTTCTCTCTGTTTCTGTGTGTGTCTGTGTGTCTGTGTCTGTGTGTGTCTGCAAGTCTTTCTACATGTTACTGTTAGTATAGTTTTGCTTTATTGACTGTTGGCTTTCTCCGGTGGGGACACCTCTGCTGCTTAAGACTTTGTCTTTATTGGGAATCTGAATCACATTGGCTGTGCCCTGCCCCCCAGAGAACCACCCACCTGAAATAAAAGCTACATTTGTTCCATTCCTGGAATGAGAAACTATATGAAAAGATCTTGTATTGAGACCCAGGCAGGAGTCAGTTCCCCATTGAGAGAATTGCTCCCACTCTGCAGGAGCATGCTCATGGAAGCTCAGGACTTACAGGTGGAGCACTTTTCTCACAAATGAGGGGTCTTGCAGGAATTGACTACCTTCATTACAAATGACACATTTGAGGGAAAAGGTACCTGCCACCCTGGCCCTAAACACATACAGAAAAGTCACAGAGGCTACTAGTTAGTCACCTGCCAAAGGCTCCTAAATGAGGAACCAAAAATTCAGTGATCAAAACCAATTGATTGATTTATCGTGGATTGAGGGATGAGCAGCATTACAGCCAGACTTTCAGGAGAGGTAGGCTGGGAACTGCTGAGTTGATTGAATCACTGAAGGTATTTTCCTGTCCTCTAGGCTTAGTGAGTCCCTCTAGACATGATGAACTAGAGAGAGGTGATAGATGTGAGGAGCATTTTACAGATCACATTCTAAGAAGAACTGTTTCAAAACCCCTTCTTCAGTAACTGTTGAATATATTCTGCACCCTTTGAAAACCAGAATACTGTCTCACTTTTAAGGCCCATCAGAGTAAGCATGGAAGTTCAAAGTTTAAAGAGGACAGAACTCACCAGTGGAGGATGAAAATTATGAGGTATTGAGATGCTGAATCATGGCAGTCAGCTTCATGGAATTGAGAACTTAGGATCTTCTCATAGCACACCCTTTGTGGATCGAGAACAGTTTTTTTTCCAAGGATAATTATCTGAGGGGGAGGGGCAAGATCACCAATGAAAGTGTGTGGAGCCATCCCAGGGAATGTGAGTCTGGATGAAAGAAGACTGCCACTTTCAGAGTTGATGCCTGGCTCTGCTTCTTGACCACCATATATGAATTCTTCCACCCTGACCTCCACGTTGTGAACACACAGATCCCTGACAGGGTAAGGAAGCACCTCTTTCCTGATCATGTTAGTGGGAGGATTTAGTGTAAAACCCTGAGAAGAGGAAATAACAGCTGTGTAGGAATGGACACCATCCCTATTTTGTTTAAGATGAACCACATAAGCAAAATACACTTGTGGTGGTTTTTGTTGGTTCCCAACTTAACAAGACATGGAATTAACTAAAACCCTAAAATGGGAGCCACACCAGTGAGAAGTGTTTTCCTTCATTTGATGTAGGTAGATCCAGTTCAAGGACAGACTTTGGAAGTAAAAAGAACATCTAATCCAGATCTCATGGCCTGAAGACACACACCTTTAATCCAGATCTTGAAGCTGGAAGACACACCCTAAATTTGGCCACACCCTCTGCTGGAAGCATATAAAAGGACATGGAAGCAGGAAGCACTTGCTATTTACCTGCTGGCCCTCACCTTGCAACAAGTCCATCCCATCCCTGGCAATAGAGAATATTTGGAACACCAGCATATATTGAAGACCAACGGACACATCCAAAGTCCTGGACTGAGTAAGTACTGGAATCTTGGTCTTTCCCTTCATAGGTAATGTGGGATTAGCAGGACTGCAGCCCAAAGTCATTCTAATAAATCCCATTTGTTGATATATATAGAGATTCCTTGCATATATTCTGTTCCTCTAGAGAACCCTAGTGCAACATTTTTATATGAATTAACAGAACGATGAACAAAAGCTGTGTATAATTGTCAAAACAAGTTACCTATTGACCTAAGATTCAATCTAGAAAATAATGGAGTGATGTAAGTGTATCAAGTAGCCTAGACTGTGTTCTCTTAAATTAGCATTGAAATCTGGATAGAAAATATCAGAGACCCAAGTTTTCAGCCTTGTAGAAGAAGGGAACAGATGAGTAACAAAAACTAAAAATCAAAATCCTGTCTGTTATTGCATCTCACAGGGTGAAGAGAAAACAATTGCCTGTTCTTCAATTCAATCCAGTTGAACCTTCAAACTACCTGCAGGAGAAATGGCAGGAGATGAGATAGCCCAGAGATGGGACCACACACAAATCGGAATTCAGGATTTCTCCTACAGGTGGACCATATGCAACTTCCCTTTCATTGCTGAGGAAATGAGGCAAAGCATTAGAAGCCCAACTTTCTCAATAGGAGCCAATGACAAATGGTGTTTGAGAGTACACCCGAACGGAGTCAATGAAGAAAGTGCAGATTACCTGTCAGTTTACCTAGTGCTGCTCAGCTGTCTAAAGAGTCATGTTTGGGCAAAGTTCCAGTTCTGGATCATAAGCAACAAAGGAGAGAAAACACAAGTCAAGAGGAGCCCAAGAGCCTTTAGGTTCGTGCCAGGCCAGGACTGGGGTTACAAAAAGTTTATTCTTCGAGATTTTCTCTTGTCCCAGGCATTTTGGCTTCTCCCAGATGACCAGCTCACCCTCGTCTGCAAGGTGAGTGTGGTCCAGGTCTCTTTGAGCATCTCTGACCAGAACAAGAAGCCGGGAATTCTGGTTCCCAGATGCACATTGGCAGATGAGCTAGGAGACCTGTGGGAGAATTCCCGATTCACAGACTGCTGCCTAGTGGTAGCTGGCCATGAGTTCTGGGCTCACAAGGCCATCTTAGCAGCTCGCTCTCCAGTTTTCAGAGCCATGTTTCAACATGAAATGGAGGAGAGCAGAAAGAATCGCATTGAGATCCCTGACCTCCAGCCCCAAGTCTTCAAGGCAATGATGGACTTCATTTACACAGGAACAGCACCAGACCTGGACAGCATGGCAGCTGCTGTGCTGGCAGCTGCTAACAAGTATGGCCTGGAGCGTTTGAAGGTCATGTGTGAGGATGCTCTCTTCAGGGATCTCTCTGTAGAAAATGCTGCCCACACCCTCTTCCTGGCTGACCTCCACAGCTCAGGGCAGCTGAAAACCCAGACACTGGATTTCATCACAGCTCATGCTTCTGAGGTCTCTGAGACTTCAGACTGGAAGGCAATGGTGGGCTTATAGCCCCACTTAGTGGTTGAAGCTTATGGTTCCATGCCTGCTCACTGCCCTTTCCTGGAGCACCCTATTAAATGCTTGAAGAGATCCTAGGACCTGGCAAACCTTGTCCTACACTTGTCTCCCAGAAGCAGCAGTCATGGTGTTACCAATGATACCTGGGTAGACTATGGGACTTGTGGAAAATTTCCGGTGAAAGTAGGGAAAAACAGCATGGTGGCTGAGGCTTAACACAGATGTAAAGGAGTCAATGTCAGGTTGAGGGAGGGGTTCCTTGGACTCTGGTACAATCTACACAGCCTCTACCCTGTTGTTATACTGGTTTGATTTTTTTCTAAGGAGTTAGAATCTGAAATTCATTTTAACTGCTGGCACCAAGCTCATTACAACAGTGTGTCTTTGGAGAAACCTGTCTGGATTAGACTGAGCAGAATATATGGTCAAGGACTCAGAAAAGAGAAAACAGACATGAATGTTTGATTACAAGACAAGCAAAGATAATGAAGAAAGTTTTTCTCCAAACTCAGTGTTTGGGACAGGAGAGATGACTCAGTTGGCAAAAGCAATTGTTGATCTTGCACAGGACCTTTTGTTCAGTCCTCCTGTTTTCTCCATGGGCACATCCATCTCAAATAAATAAAATACCCAAATAAAATGTCAAATGAATAAAAATTGTAAAATCAGCTTATGGATTCCAGTGGTGTTTCTATTTGAAAATGGCCATTTTAGTCTATCCAGCTGTGCTCAGCTGTAGAAGTTGGTGCAGTGTCTTCATTGCCACACACACACACACACACACACACACACACACACACACACTCACACACACAATCAATAAGACAATACTTAGTGAATTCTGTTACACTCTGAGATTGGTGCCTAGTCCAATGGACATCAGGTGGGATTTCTCCAACAGCTTTTGGGAGCTAATACTGAGATTCATAGCCAAACATTGAGCAGAACTCAGTGAACCTCAAGGAAGAGGGAAAGGCCGGGTTGTAGGAGGCATCAAAGACACAAGGGGTACAGACCTCACAGAGTCAACTAAACAGGGTTCATAGGGGCTCACAGAGACTGAAGAGGCCATCCCAAAGCCTGCATGGGTCTGTACTAAGTCCTCTGTGTACATACTGTGCTTGTTAGCTCAGGGGTTTGTAGGAGTCCTAACCGAAGGAGTGTGTGGAGTCTCTGAACTGTTTGTTGGATATTGGCTCCTTCTGAGTTGGCTCCTCCAGCTTTGATATGAGGGTTTGTGCCTACTATTATTACATTTTGTTATCTTGTGTTCATTTGATATCCCCAGGAGACCTGTGCTTTTCTGAAGGGAAGCAGAGGAGTAGTGCATATATGTGGAGTGGAGGGAGGGGAGACTATGGTCAGATGGGACTGTATGAGAGAAGAAAAAATAAAAATGAAAAAGGAAAACTATAAATATTCAAATATATTTGGGGAAATAGTGTTTAGACAGATCTGCAAAGGAGCAGAGAATGTGAAGTTATTTTATCCCCTGTAAACAGTTATAAAAACTGCCTTTATCAGAGGAGGAGTTCAATAATCAAGGTAGATAGAATGACCCACTTAGTGTACAGTCAGACTCTTTAACAAGCTATCCTCATTATTACCCAATGGGCCCATGATCAAAGTACCTGTGGTAGCTGAGATAGGGTTTATGAATCGAATCACAACATGGATATCCACTCATCAAGAGTGACCTGGTTATAGCTGCTGCTACACCTGCTGCTGAATGCCAGATCTATCTAAAACAGAGGGCAACACACAGGCCCTGGTATGTCACCATTTTTCAAGCTGACCAGCCAACAAAGTCATGAAAGGATGACTACATTGGGCCACTTCCTCTGTGGAATGGACAACACTTTGTCCTTCCTGGAGTAGATGCTTATTTTAGTTATATATTTGCATTTCCTGACTGTAATGATGTTACCAAAACTACCACACAGGGACTAACAGATTGCCTTGTCAACTCTCATGATATTCCATACAGTATAGCTTCTGATCAAAATACTCAATTCTCAGACAGAGAGGTGCATCTCTGGCCCATAATCGTGGATTCCACTGGTTGTACCAAGTTCACTAACCTCTTGAACCAGCCGTTATGAACTATTGAAGACACAGTTATAGAGCCAATGAAGTGGGAGCAACCCCAGAGGGCTGGTGTAGGATTAGTCAGGAGGCAGGTTTCTCCATAGCCCAGATCCATGGGTCCAGGCACCAGGTGGTAGAAAAGAGAATAGCACTACTCACTATGACCCTCGTGACCTCTTGGGAAAAAATTTCTTCCTGTTTCCATGACCTTCAGTTCTTCTGGATTGGTAGTTTTGATTCCAGTGTGATTGGTTGTGTGCGGGATTGCTCCTGTTTGGAGCCACAACAAACATTCAATTGAACTGAAGCTCAGAATTCTCCCAGACACTTCGAGCTTCTGATGTCCTTAATCCAAGTGGTCTAGAAGGAAATAACAGTGTTAGGAGGGGTGATTGATCAAAATAAACATTGGGCAATTGGATTGCTTCTCCACAATGGAGTTAAGAAAGATTATGTCTGTCTGGCAAGAAACCCCTATAGCTCCTTGTGGTGCTAGATTTTCCAATGATTAAAGATAATGAGAGACTTCAACAGCCTAATCCAGGCAGATGACAAGTGGTACAGACAAACCAGGAATGAAGAAATACATCACAACTCCATGAAGGGGGCCAAGATGGGTAGTGATGTTCCCACTGTAGTGCAGACCACCAACCCAAATATTTTGAGTCAAATTAAATATGCTCCATTTTCTGCAAGAATAGGTTTTCTCCCTAATCCCAGGTTTGAGAGCATAGCCAGGAAAATAGGAGATGTCTGTTTTATAAATACAAAAATTGCAAGACTATGGTTTTTTCCTAGGTTGGTAAGGTTCCAGAGGAATTTTGTGATATAGGAACTTGCCTGAACTTTCTCACCAGAAGCCAATGACAAACAGAAATATTATTGACAGTCTTTATGACTGGTTGATGAAGGAAGCAATGATTACTTGTTGGTTTACATACTGTTGCTTAGCTGCCCAAACAATCAAGTTTGGGCAAAGACCCTAAATGCAATAGAGCCATTGACCCTGACATAGCCTTCAGCAGCAGTCAGGGCCTGGAGGTCACCATACTCTTTTATTGTTCAGCAATGTTTTAGCTATCCAGTGCTTTCTGTATTTCCATATGAAGCTGTGATTGGTCTTTAAAGATATGGAATGAATTGTATGGAAATTTTGAAGCAGATTGCTTTGAACCTATACATTGCTTTTTGTAGAATGGCCATTTTTAGATGTTAGTCTTACTTTTTAATGAGCATGGGAGATCTTTCCATTTTCTGTTATCTTCTTCAATTTCTTCCTCAGAGAGTTGAAAATTTTATGATAAAAATCTTTAACTTGCTAGTTTAGAGTTACCCCCAAGATATTTTATACTATTGGAGTTTACTTTGGAAAGTGTTTTTCTCAGATTTCTTTCCAAGTCTCTCTCTCATTTGTACATTGAAAAAATACTAATTTTATTATTGTTATATTATTACTAAAAATAGATCTGTCATACAATGCATCCTAACCTGAATTTTCACTCCCTTAGATTTTTGTCAAGCTTATTTTCTGAAAGTTTTTATTAGCTACAAGAATTTCCTGGTTGAATTGTTTACCTAACTTATGTTTCTTATATTATCTTCTACAAGTAAAGATTCTTTCTTATACCTTTCCAAATTGCGTCCCTTTTATTGCCAGTTGCTTTATGATTTAATTAAGAATTCAGTTGTTATATTGAATAGATACAGAGAGTCAAACCTCATCTAGATCCAGATTTTAGTGGAATTGTTTAAGTTTCTCTTATTTAAGTTGATGTTGATTATGGACTTGTTTTAAACTGCAATTATTGTATGTAGGTATGTCACTTGTGTGCCAATCTCTCCCTGAGTTTCCTCATAAAGGAATGTTAGATATTGAAAAAAAGTTCTTCCTCCATATAATGATATGATCATGAGGCTTATGTCTTTCTGAGGGTTGGTCTTTGGGGGGGTTATATGATCAAATTCATTTTTTTCATAATTGCATATTGAACCAACACTCCATATCTAGGACACAATCTAATTCATCATGGTAAATATTCTTTGAATATTCTGGGACTCAATTTGTAATTATTTGATGAGTATTTTTGCAGCAGTGTTCATAAGTGAATTAGAGTGTGATTTACTTATCTGTGTAATTTTAGACTCATAAAATAAATTGGACAATGATCCTTTGTTTCTAATTTCTGGAATAATTTGAGGAGGATGGGCATTAACTCTTCTTTGAACAGCAGGTATAGAGCTGTGCCAAATGTATGTGGTCCTGAGCTTTATTTGGTGAAGAAACTTTTAGCTATTATACAATTTTAGTAGGGTTTATTGGTCTATTTAAAATACATATCTGATCCTGATTTCATTTTGCTAAGTGGAACCTATTGTTTCTGATTTTGTTTATCTTGGTGCCCTTTTCCTTTAATGAGTATATAGTGTCTTTACTTATGTCTTTTGATTAGTTTTTTGTGAAGTCTATTTAGTTAGATATAAAAGTGAGTACTACTTACTTCTTAGGTCCATTTGCTTGGAATATCTATTTACAATACTTTACCCTGAGATAATCTCTACCCATTAGGTTGAGGTGTATTTCTTGGATGAAGCAGAAGGATGCAATCTGTTTCCACATCCACAATGTTAGTCTGTGACATTTCACTGGGAATCAAGACCACTGATTATTGGTGAAATTATTAAGGCCACTTCACGTAGTTAAAAGGGAGGTTTTTTAGTAGTGTAACTTACAAATGAAGGTATAAGTAGGTTGCAGGGTCTGGGAAAGACATGGCGCGGTCTGGTGGTGTTCTCTGAAGAACTCTGCTCTGTCTACCTCCAGCATCCAGGGTCCAGGAACCAAGAGAGAGGGCCCATACGGATCTCAAGTTTTCAGGGTCCTCTCTTGGCCCCGCCTTGTAGGTGTGACAGTTACCGAAGCCTCATTGGGGCTTGGAACTTCCAGATCAAGGTTGGAATGGCTACCCACTACATCTCCCCCTTTTCTTGAAATAAGAAGGTTCTAACCTAATATAAGACTATATACAAGGGAAGGTTATCAAATATTGTCCAGGAGTAAAGAGGGTTAATGACCTAGATAAGATGAAACTACAGTCAATGTGAACAATATTAAGCAAGAAACACATACTAAAATCCAGAGAAGTCTAGAGCCCCTTGGATTGGTTATGGGTATGGGTTACAAGAGCTCCAGGGTGTGCTCATTCTATTCTAGGCATCCAAGCCTCCCTTTAATCAATTGCTGCATAACACTTCAGAGGACTCTGACACTTCCACACAAAAAGGAAACAGATTAGAAAGTTATTTGGCTTCTCAAGTCTGGAGGAATGTCTTGTTAAAGCAATTTCTGTGTGGACACGTAGGAGAGGTGTTTCATGGGACTATACCCCATGGTTTAGAATTTGTTTGATACTTCACCTGATTCCTCCTGTCTCTTCAGGTCTATGAATATGTGCTAGACAGTCCTGTGAATGTGTGTGTGTGTATGTGTGTGTGTGTGTGTGTGTGTGTGTGTGTGTGTGTGTGTGTGTGTGTGTTTCATTGTGCTTCTCTCAGCTTTGTTTTCCTTGAATGAACAGTGGCTCTCTCAGCTAGGGGGACATCCCCCTCCAGGCTTAATACATGCACCTCCTACTATTGGGAATCTGAGTATTTTTTGACTAAATCAGTTTCCCACCAATGGGAAAAGAAAAGCTCCACCTGTGCCTCTCCACAAATGAGAAACATTATGAGCAAAGCCTAAGCTTACTGCTTAGTAACTCTGTGACAAGTCACACCTGCCCTCCAGGACCATGCTCACTGGAGCACAGGACTCACAATTTAGAGCACCTTTCTTACAAACAATGGTTCTTGAAGTGATCACCAACAAAACCTTCAAATGACACATATGATGGAGGGGTGTTTACTCCAGTGACACTGAACTCTCCTGGGAAAGAGTCACCCATGCTACTAATTAGTCATCTGCAAAAAGTCTACCAGGTGAATAAAAAATCAAGGGGTCTAAACCAATGATGATTTATCCCATATTGATAGAAAGTAGTGTTGGAGCAAGACTTACAGAAGAACCAGACTGGAAATGGCTGAGCTGATTGAATCTGAATTTATTTCTGTGTGCTTTAGGCTTAGAGAGTCTCTCTAAGACAGGACTAACTGGAGAGATATGAGGTGAAGGGAACATATTGCTGATCACACTAAAGAGGGGGTCCTTTCAAAGCCCCTCCCTCTATGGTTTCTGTTGAACACATTCTGCACTTCATGGAAAGAAGCATAATCTTTCACCTTTAAAGACCAGCAAAATCAGCATGGCAGTTCTAAGGTTAAAGACAGAACCCACCAGTGGAGGATAAAGAATATCAGCTAATGTGAAGCTGAATCTGGTCTGTCTAAGTGGTTGACTTGAGAAGGATTTAGGATATTTATAAACCATACCCTTAGATGGATCTGGAAGACTGATTCTAAGTAGGATTATCTGAGAGGCATGTGAAAGACCACCACTAAAGTTTGTGGAATCATCCTGGGACTGTGTGTGTCTCGATGGAATAAAATGCAGGAAAAAAGAGAGTCATCTCAGGGGTTTCTGGCTCTCCTTTCCACTCACCATGTATGAGCTCTTCACCTGCTATCCATGTTGTGAAAACCAAGGCAACTGACAAGTTAAGGAAAAACCGTCTTCCCTGATGGTCTTTATAGCTGCCATCATTGTAATATCATCACAAGGGTAAATAATAGCTATACAAATGTTGTCATAATCCCTCATTGTTGGAATAATGACCGCATGGTCAGGCCTGTCACAGAAATACCCTAGTTGCTGGTACCAACTTCTCTCTTAGTCAGTGTTTATTGCTATGAAGAGACACTATGACCACAGCTACTCTCATCAAAGGAAATATTTAGTTGAGGCTGTCAGTTTTAGAGGTTTATTCCATTATCAACATGGAAGCATGGCAGCAAGCAGGCAGACATGGTACTAGAGAGGTAGCTGAGAGTTGCATATCTAAATGGCAGGTAGACAGAAGAAAAGAAAGAGACCATGCTTGACTTGAGCATTTAAAACTCCAAAGGCCATCCCCAGTGACTCACTTTCTCCAACAAGGCCACACTTCCTTCAACAAGGCCACATCTCCTAATCCCTGTCAAGTGGTAACACTTCCTAATGCCAAGTATTCAAATATATGAGGTTATGAGGACCCTGCCTATTCAAACCACCACATATACCATAATTATCTTTCTGGATATGGGTTACAACACTCAGTATGATATTTCTAGTTCCACCCATTTGCCTACAAATATCATGATGTCATTTTTTTAACAGCTGGGTAAAACTCCATTATGTAAATGTACCTCATTTTCGTTATCCATTTCTCTGTTGAGGGACATCTAGGCTGTTTCCTAAATTCTGGATCTTATGAATAGAGCAGCAAGGAACTTGGTTGACCAAGTGTCCCTGTGGTAGAAAGAAGCATCTTTGGAGCATCTGCCCAACAGTCGAGTAGGCAGATATTGAGGTAAATTGGTCTTTCTGAGGAAACACCATACTGATTTACACAGTGGCTGCACTAGTTTGCACTCCTACCACCACTGTACAATTGTTCCTGTAACTACACATCCTTACCAGCATGAACCATCACTTGTGTTACTGATCTTAGCTATTCTGACAGATGTAAGGTGGAATTTCAAAGTAGTTTTGGTTTGCATATCCCTGATGGCTAAGAATATTGAACATTACTTTAAGTAATTCTCAGTCATCTGAACTTTTGTTTAGATCCGTAGCCCATTTTTAATTGGGTAATCTGCTTTTTTTTTATATCAGACTTCCTGGGATTTTTTTTGTTCTGTTTGTTTGTTTGTTTGTTTGTTTATTTGTTTGTTTTGGATTTTTTAATGGGGATAGATTTTTTTGTTTAGATCTGTAGCTCATTTTTAATTGGGTTATCTGTTTGTTTGCTTTTTATATCAAACTTCCTGAGGTTTTTGTTGTTGTTTTTCTTTGTTTGGGTTTTTTTGGGGGGGGTTGATTTTTTTGACACAGGATTTCTCTGTGTAAAAACCCAAGGGGTCCTGGAACTCATTTTGTTGATCACTCTGTCCTTGAATCCACCTGCCTCTGCCTCTGGAATACTAGGATTAAAGGTATGCACCATCATTCCAGGCTGGAGGTAACATATATAATATATGATATATAATAATATATAATATATTAACCCTCTATCAGATGTGGTATTAGTAAAAATCTTTTCCCATTTTTTATGCTACTGCTTTTTCCAAATGACCAATTACTTTGCCTTGTAGAAGCTTTTCAGTTTCATGAGATCCCATTTACTAATTGTTGATCCTGGTACCTAAACTCTCAGTGTTCTGTCCAGAAAGTCTTCTCCAGTGCCAATGAGTTCAAAGCTATTCCCCAAATTCTCTTCTATCATGTTCAGTGTATCTAGTTTTACATTGTGTTCTTTGATCCATTGGGAGATATGGTTTGGCAGGGTGTAGGTATGGATCTATTTGCCTTCTTCAACATGTAGTTATCCAGTTTGACCAGCCACATTTGTTGAAGAAGCTGTATGTTTTCCAGAGTGTATATTTGGCATTTATATAAAAAAATCAGTTATCTGTACATGTGTGGGTTTACATCTGGATAGTCAATTTGATTCTGTTGTTCAACACATTTGTTTTTATGTCAATTCTATGATGCTTTTATTACTAGAGCTTTGTACTATATCTTGAGAAGTACAATGGTGAGACCTTTTGCAGTTCTTTAATTGCTCGGGTTTGTTTTAGCTATCCTGTTTTTTTTTTCTTTCAGTTCCTTATGAAGCTCAGAATAGTCCTTTCAATGTATATGAAGAATTGTGTTTGAATTTTGATTGGGAATTCATTGAATCTGTAGATTGCTCTATGTAGGATGGCCATTTTTACTGTTAATCCTACTGATTAATGAGCATGAGAGATCTTTCCATCTCCTAATATCTATGCCAATTTCTTTCTTCAAAGACTTGAAATTTTTAATCACACAAGTCTTTCACTTGCTTGGTTAGATTTAGCCCAATTTTATAGTACTTGAGACTATTGTGAAGGGTGTTTCTCTGATTCTTTCTCAGTTTGCTTCTCATTTCTCTATAGAAGGGCTACTGAATTTCTTTTGTTGTTAATCTTTATCCAGCTATTTTGTTGAAGGGGTTTATCAGCTGTAGGAGTTCTGTGATAGAATTTTTAGGGCCACCTATGTATACTCTCATATCATCTGCAAATAACAATATTTTGACTTCTTCCTTTCCAGTTTTCACCCTTTTGATCTCAGCCAGTTTTCTTATTGCTGAGTCAAGACTTCAAGCGCTATATTGAATAGGTGTGGAGAGAGTAGATGACATTATCTCATTACTAGTTTTAGTGGAATTGCTTTGAGTTTCTCTCCATTTAAGTGGATGCTTTCTATGGTCTTGCTGTAAACTTTCTTTTTTATGTTTAGATATGTGCCTTGTATCCCTAACCTTTCTAGAACATTTACCAAGAAGAGGTGTGGGATTTTGTCAAAGGCTTTTTCTGTTTGTAATGAGATGATCACGAGGTTTTCCATTGGTAGTTTGTATGGTGGATCACATTTATTGATTTTCCTCTATTGAAAAGTATTTCTGGTATGAAGCCTACTTGATCATGGCAATTCATATTGTTGATGTGTTCTTGGATTCATTTCACAGATTTTTTTGAGTATATTTGCATCTATGTTCGTAAGGGAAATTGTTCAGTAGTTCTCTTTTTGTTGGGGTTTTGTATGGTTTGGATATCATGGTAACTGTGGTCCCATATAATAAATTGGCCACTGTTTCTGCTGTTTGTATTTTATGGAATAATATGAGGAGTATTGGTGTTAACTCTTCTTTGGAAATCTGATAGAATTTGGTGCTACAGCCATCTTACCCTGCTTTTTGGGTCTTTTTATTTATTGACTGATTATGGTTGTTGTTGTGGTTCTTGTTTGGTGAGGTCTTTGGGCCCCTCCTAGTGGACCTCCACTCCTCAAGACAAACACTGTTTTCATTGTCCTCAGTCTAAATGCCTTTGTCCAGTTTGCATTACCTATAAAAGGAACATGAGTGGACTCTTGCATGTTGAGATGCTTCTCTGAACTGGAGCTGTAAGATTCACCCAGGCTGCTGTATGGGAAGATCCTTTTCTTCATCCCTGCATTGCTGACAGTAACCTGGATTGCTTCTACTTCAGCATTAGGATAATAGAAGACACTGGGCAGAGTCATGCTTAACTTTTTATTCATTTCCAGTGGCAATATCCTAGGAGTGGAATTGTGGGACTATGGCATCCTGTTATGCTTCAGATTTGGAGGGACTGTCTATTTAGTCATTTTATCAACTTAGGCTTTTCCAGACCAGAAAATGAAGATCCCAGTTTCTCCACAGACTCAACACTCATGGCTCTGACAGATTTTTTAAAGATAATAGTGATAGATAATTGTTGATTTTCATCTCTCAATTTACTAATAAAATTGAAGGCCTCTTCATTTTCTAATTCATCATTTACAAATTCCCCTTGATGATTAGGTCTCTGCTCAACTCTTATTTTAAAAATTATGCTGGACCTTTGTTTGGGGGTTCTCTTTCATTTAAATTTTACATGCTTCAGCAGTTCATACATGAGGTGTGTAAGTATGTGTTGCTATTCTGGGGGTGGCAGGGTGCAGGTATCCTGACTGCTTGGGGAGTCTGTCTATATCTTGAGCTACTAGGACAGTTATGGTGGCTGGAGCTGCAATGGGACAGCTCAGCTCTAGAGAGAAATGTATGCTGAATGCTTGTGGAATAGGCTATACTGCTGTGGATATAACTCTGTATAAATAAACACTGATTGTCCAGTAGCCAGACAGGAAGTATAGGCGGGACTAACAGAGAGGAGAATTGAAGGAACAGGAAGGCAGAGGGGAAGACTGCTGGAGCCGCCTCCAGGACAAGAAAGATGTAAGGTACCAGTAGGCCGCAAGCCACGTGGCAAAGTATAGATTAATAAAAAATGGGCTAAATATAAGAGTAAGAGCTAGACAATGATAGGCCTGAGCTAATGGCCAAATAGTTTAATAATATAAGCGCCTGTATGTTTATTTTATAAGTGGGCTAAGGGACTGCCTGGGCTTGTCGGGACCTGGAGAGAAAACTCCAGCTACAAATGGCACCCAACATGTTGGCAAGAGTTTCCACCTATAACCTGAGTAAAAAGATTCTAAAACAGAGCTAAAAACAGTTCCTAGTTGTCTCTTTCAAGTTAGCGGCAGCCTGTGTGTTTGAGCTACTATCTACTATGATGGGTTCCTGGCATTTGAGCTCGACCTGCAGTATGGCGGGAATGAAGCCTCTGCAAGTGGCACATTAAGCTGCATGGTGGAAAGCCTTTGCTAGTACAAAACAAAAAGAGGTTTCTGGGCTACATGTTGCTTTGATAGAAGCATAGACCCACTATTTCTGAGAGTTGATGGCTCCCAGAGCTGGCAGAAAATGTACCACCGCCATGTTGGGAAGGTGAAGTGGGTGGAGCCAGCAGCCACAGCACCGTTTCAGTCTTAGAATGCTGCAGTTTAAAGCAATAGGTTCACAATAAGACTGATTCAGATGGAATAGTTTACAATGTATGTAAAAATGTACGTAGGCTTGAAAGAGAGAGAAAAAGGAATATATACAGTTGTATAAACAATTAGATAGTTTTTAAAAATAAAGTCTTTAAAGAAATAGTAAAGGTATCACACAGAGAATCTGGATTATGTTGTCTTTGATATTCGTAACTGAAGAAAAACATTTGATAAACTGTTGAGTTATACCAAAATGTATACTTTAAAGGTACCTTAACTTCAAAATTTGGATATAAGGATATGTTGCTTTGGAAAGGAGGCTCTTCTTTTGTTTCCACAGAAAGCCAGAGGCTATGGATTTGTTCCAGATTAAGATACATCAGGTTTGACCAGTCAAGACCCCCTGAAAGGTCTCCGATGACACCATGGCCCAGATGATCCAACATCCAGAACCATTTCAAGGCAACTGGCTCAGACAATGCACCCTCACAGATTACTCCATAATCCTAAAATTTTCTTTGTGTCCCCATAAGATACAGCGCCCCCCTTCAGCAGGAAGTAGTAAGAGAAGCTATGCCCAAATTTCCCGAAATATACCACGCTGGCTTTGGAGATGGAATTGGCTCATTCCTTCTCTAAACCCAAACATATTCCTAAAATAAAGGGTTAAGAGATTCTTTTGTCCCATATCAGAGGAGCCCTCTGGTCTGGGACAGAGAAAAACCAATATTTTTATTTAAAACAGGTTGATTATAGATACAATCTCTTTCTAAAGAAGAAAAGGGGATATGATATAGATATATAGGATATAGATACGATAGGATAAAAGTTAGATTAATGAACCTACTATTAAAGAACAACAACTTGTTTAAAATGTTTTACATTTGGTATAGATTTTAGTTTATGTTTAAAATGTTTTACATTGGTATAGATTTTAGTTTATTGATATAAGTTTAAACTTAATTTTGCTATACTGTATATATATTTCTATTCTCATTTGAGGTATTATGTTTATGTAACTCATTTAAATTAGAATGGATAATTAAATAGATTAATAATTAGTCATCTATGATAATCATACTTATAGCCAGATTAGTTAAGTCTTCTAGGTATACATAGATATATTTCAGATAGATAAGTAATCTTCAAATACTTCAAAGACCTACAAAATATGGCATTTAAAATATTTTTAAAAATTTAGACTTTCTGGACAGTGAGACATGCCTGCTCCTGACAGCACCGGATTTACTTCAGAGAGGAGGATGGGTATCAAAGACACTCCATATGGAGTTTATCTTCACCTTGGCAAAAATAGCCATTTGGGCAAGAAACTGTTCTTGCCTGGACTGCTTGATCGACTGAACATACAGGACCCATAGAAAGATGACCACTAAACTTTGCTTGACAAAATGGTTATTTAGGTTCCTGCTTCACAGAGAAAACTGCCAGACATACTACAGGACACTGAAAAAAATGACCAAGAGACTCTAGGTAAGTGGGCTGAAGACAGAAGCCCCAACCTTACAAGGGAACATGAGGTAACTGTCCAGGCTGTCAGCTGTCTCTGTCTACCCTGCAAGTCTCCCAAAAGTTGCTTGCATCCTCCTGTTTCTCAGGTAATATTATATCCTTCTGAGGTCTTTGATGTAGTTGAAGCTAGATAGTTACAATTTTCCTTAGTTATGATAAAAGATAAGTTAGATATAAAACCTTAGATTCACAAATATAAGATAGGATAACGTCTTTAATATTGTAACTGTAATTCTTGCTCGATAATTGTTTTGTTATATGTAATTTTACCATGTTAAAGTTAAAATCTTCCTTTAAAAAAAACAGAAAAGGGGAAGTGCTGTGGGATGTCCTGTATGTTGTGAATATATGTTGCTATGATAGATTGATAAATAAAACACTGATTGGCCAGTAGCCAGGCAGGAAGTATAGGCTGGACTAGCAGAGAGGAGAATTGGTGTAGCAGGAAGGCAGAGAAGAGGAGCTGCTGCCAGCCGCCACAATGAGGAGTAGGATGTAAAGTACTGGTAAGTCATGAGTCACATGGCAAAGTATAGATTAATAGAAATGGGTTAATTTAAAATAGAAGACCTAGCCGGGCGTTGGTGGCGCACGCCTTTAATCCCAGCACTTGGGAGGCAGAGGCAGGCAGATCTCTGTGAGTTCGAGGCCAGCCTGGGCTACCAAGTGAGCTCCAGGAAAGGCGCAAAGCTACACAGAGAAACCCTGTCTCGAAAAAAAACCAAAAAAAAAAAAAAAATAGAAGACCTAGACAACAAGAAACCTGCCACGGCCATACAGTTTGTAAGCAATGTACGTCTCTGTGTATTTAATCGGTTGGGGCTGAGTGGCTGCAGGACTGGCAGGTTAGAGAGATTTGTACTGATGGTGGGCTAGGCAGGACTGAAGAAAACTTCAGCTACAGACTCTGGAGCCCAAAACCAGTGAAAGAAAAACAACCTAGATCTGGGACCTGAGCCAGTGAAAGAAACATTTTATCCCTGAACCCAGAAACAAAGAAACATGCCCTGACTCTGAAACCAGTGCCAAACAAACACACTTTATCCCTAGATTCAGAGCTAGTGAAAAAATATGTCCTGGCCTTAGAATTAGAGCCAAAAGCTTAGAAAAGTCACTAAAAGAAACACAGTTCGGCTCTGAAATCACGGACATCTCTGCCCTGTCCATTGAAACTAACCAATGACTGAACAGAAAACCTTCTCCCTGGAGAAACTCCACCCCTAAGGAATCTTATATAAACCACCTGCCTGTTTTGTCAGCTGTTCTTTCCCATCCTGGTAGAGGCAGCCACTCACTTGGATTTCTCCTTCCCAAATAAATCTGTTTCTCAAAAAATCTTGGGTGTGAAGATCTTCATTCACTGGGGCAGAGAAGATGAACCTTGCTTAAATGATATGTAGAGGACTGAGCACAAAAAACCTTGCACAGACATTCCTTAGGGGGCTGAGCAAGGTGGAGCAGAACAGAAGAATCTTGCTGATAGGTGTCTTAGGGGACTGGGCAAGGCAGAGCAGAAAAAGTAACAACTTTTCACTGTTGCCAGAGGAGATTGCTATGTTTCTACAGGGGTTTCCCCTTTAGCAGAGTGAAGCAAAAGAAGCAGCATCTTGGGCCAGAGAAGAATTAGAGCTCTGCTGAGAAGCCCACGTAAGTGGGGGCTCAGCAAAGCTCAGCTGTAGGAGCTCTCCAGGAGAATAGCAGGATTGCTATATCTTGTGGGGAGACCATCTCCCACTACACCCCAACTCAAGGTATAGCTAGAGGTGTCCTAGCAGCTCAAGGTATAGTGTAGCTGGAGTTTTCTCTCAGGGTCCTACCAAGCCCAGGCAGTCCCTTACCCCACTTATAAAATAAATATACAGACGCTATATTATTTAAACTATTTGGCCATTAGCTCAGGCATATCATTGTCTAGCTCTTACTCTTATATTTAGCCCATTTTTATTAATCTATACTTTGCCACGTGGCTCGTGGCTTACTGGTACCTTACATCTTCCTCGTGCTGGAGGCGGCTCCAGCAGTCTTCCCCTCTGCCTTCCTGTTCCCTCAATTCTCCTCTCTGTTAGTCCCACCTATACTTCCTGTCTGGCTACTGGCTAATCAGTGTTCATTTATACAGAGTGATATCCACAGCACTTCCCCTTTACTTCTTTTTCATCAAACATGGCTCTGAAAGCCAGAGACAGAGCTGCTAAGATGGCCTTGTGAGCCTGGATTTCATGGCCAGCTACCACCAGGCAGCAGTTTGTGAATCGGGAACTCTGCCACAGCTCCCCTAGGTCATCTGCCATCATGCACCTGTAACCTGGATCCTTGGATTCTTACTCTGATCAGAGATGTAGAAGGAGTCCTGAAACATGACCACCTTGCAGAGGAGAGTGACCTTGTCATCTAGGAGAAGTCAAAACCTATGAGAAGACAAAATCTCCAAAGATGAATTTTTTGAACCCCCAGTGTCGGTTTTGCAGAAACCTGATCACTCCTGGGCTCTTCATAATTTGTTTTTTCTCTAATTTGGCATGTAGGATCTACAAATGGAACTTTGCCCACAGTGGGCTCTTTGGACAGCTAGCAACAGTAAGTAAGGTGACAGGTAATCTTGGCCTTATTCATCCACCCCATTCAGATGTACTTTCAAACACCATTTCTGTTTGTCATTGGCTCCTGGTAAAAACAGGACTTTTAATGTCTTCCCAAATTCACTCCAAGAAAAAATGGAAGTTGGATATGGTCCACAAGTAGGAGAATTTCTGGACACTGATCTGTGTGTAGCCCTAGCTCTTGGGTGCCAGATCCCCTGACATATCTGCTTGTGATGGTTTGAAAGTTAAAGCTTATTCAAAATGAAGAACTGGTATTTTTTTCTGCTTTAACCTGGGGGTCACAATTACAAATATATATTTTTTTATTTTTAGTTTCTGTTTTTCCCTCTGTTCCTTCTTCAGTGGGGATGGAAAAATCTCTCTCAAATTTGCTATCCCGATTTCAATATAAGTTTCAGAGAAGACAGTCTAGGCTACTAGGGACAGTTACATCACTCCATTTTTCTCTAGATTGAAACTTAGGTCAATAGCTAACTAGTTTTGACCATTATTCACAACTGTTGAATAATTTGGGACATTTTATTCACCATATAAAAAAGTGGTATGCTAGGGTTCTCAAAAGTACCAGAATATAAAGAATAAATCTTTCTATATATGAGGAAGGGAGATTTATTAGCATGACTTAGGACTGCAATCCTGCTAATCCCACAATAGGTAGCCATGAAGGGAGAGTCCGTGAATCCAGTACTTACTCAGTCCAGGATGTTGGACAGGTCAACTGGTCTTCAGTATCTGTTGGCATTCCAGAGAAGTATTCTCTAAAGTCAGGGAAGGAATGGACTTGCTGAAGGTGAGGGCAAGCAGGCAAAGAGCAACAGCAGAGGGTGTGGCTGAATTTAGGGTGTGCCTTCCAGCACCAAGATCTGGATTAAGGTATGTGTCTTCTGGTCCTGAGATCCCGATTAAATGTTTATCTATTCCTACCTCCAAATATAGATTAGAAGTGGATCTAACTCTGCTACTTAAGCAGAAAATCTCAGAGATGTGTCCTCCATTTTAGGATTTTGGTTCTTTCCATAGGAAGTCAAATTGGGAACCAAGAATGAACATCATAAGTGAATTTTGCTTTGTGTTATGTGAAGTCCTAAATGCTTCTCAATTCAATCATGTTGACTGATTAGATCAGCCACTAAATACCTATATTTCAAATATTAAACTGTGAGTTCTGTCCTCTTCAAACTTTGAACTTCCATGCTTACTCTCTAGGGCCTTAAAAATGAGAAAGTATTCTGGTTTCCAGCAGAAAATGTATATTTTTTTATTTTTTGCATTTATCTTTATATATAAATTATTTTGTAATAAATTTAATTTAACTTATCAGCCACAGATTCCCCTGTTCTTCCTCCTCCTAAGCCCCAGCATTCTCCCCAATGGACCCTCATTTCTACCTCCTCCAAGGCAAGGTCTCCCCTGGGGATTCAGCTCAGTCTGGTAGATTCAGTTGAGGCAGGTCCAGTCCCCTCCTCCCTACACCAAGGCTGAGCAAAATGTTGCAGCATAGGCCCTAGGCTCCATAAAGCCAGCTCATGCACCAAGGACAGGTTCCTGTCCCACTGCCTGGGGGCCTCCTAAATAGTTCAAGTTAATCAACTGTCTCACTTATCCAGAGGGACTGGTCCAGTTTCATGGGGGCTCCTCAGCTATTGGTTCACAGTTCATGTGTTTCCACTAGTTTGGCTATTTGTCCCTGTGCTTTTTCCAATCATGGTCTCAATATCTCACGCTCATATAATCCCTCCTCTCTCCCACCAATTGGACTCCTGGAGCTCCACCTGGGTCCTGGCAATGGATCTCTGCATCTGCTTCCATCAGTCATTGGATAAGAGTTCTACCATGACAGTTAGGGTGTTCGGCCATCTGATCACCAGAGTAGGTCAGCTCGTGATTTCTCTTGACCATTGCCAGTAGTCTATAGTGGAGGTATCTTTGTGAATTTCTGGGGACCTCTTTAGCACTTTGCTTCTTCCTATTTCCATGGGGTCTTCATTTATCATGGTATTGCTTTCCTTGTTCTCCCACTCTGTTCCCAATCCAGCTGGGACCTTCTACTTCTCTAAGCTCTCTTTCCCCTGACCCTTGCCCTCTATTACACACCCTAACATCCAGTTTGCTCATGTAGATCTCATCCATTTCTCTGTCATTGGGCAACCCTGTGTCTTTCTTAGGGTCCTCTCTACTAGGTAGCCTCCCTGGAATTGTGAGTTGCAGTCTGGTTATCCATTGCTTTACATCTAGTATTCACTTATGAGTGAGAACATACCATGTTTGTCTTTCTGAGTCTGGGTTACCTCACTCAGGATGATTTTTTGCTAGTCCCATCCATTTGCCTGCAAACATCATGATGTCATTGTTTTTCTCTGCTGAGTAGTATTCCATTGTGTATATGTACCACATTTTATTTATCCATTCTTCATAACTGGATGTCAACATGTAGAAGACTGCAAATAGATCCATATCTGTCACCATGTACAAAACTTAATTCCAAGTGGATCAAAGACCTCAACATAAATCCAGTTACTCTGAACCCGATAGAAGAGAAAGTAGGTCTCATCCACTTCTCCTTCTCAGGGTCATCCATGCGTCCCTCCTAGGGTCTTTCCCTGTTAGCTACCCTCACTGGAGTTGTGGGTTGCAGTCTGGCCATCCCTTCCCTCACATCTAGTATTCACTTATGAGTGAGTACATACTATGTTTGTCTTTGTGAGTCTGGGTTACCTCACTCAAGGTGATATTTTCTAGTTCCTTCCATTTTCTTGCAAATTTCATAATATCATTGTTTTTTACTGCTGAGTAGTACTCCATTGTGTATATGTGCCACATTTTCTTTTTCCACTCTTCAGTTGAGGGGCATCTAGGTTGTTTCCAGGTTCTGGCTATTGTGAATAATGCTGATATGAACATAGATGAGCATGTGTCCTTGTTGTAAGATTGAGTATTCCTTGTGTATATGCCCAAGAGTGGAATAACTGGGTCTTGAGGAAGACTTATTCCCAATTTTCTGAGAAACCACCATACTGAATTCCATAGTGGCTGTACAAGTTTGCATTCCCACCAACAGTGGAGCAGTGTTCCCCTTGCTCCACATCCTCTCCAACATAAGCTGTCTTAAGTGTTTTTGATCTTAGCCATTCTGCCAGGTGACCTTTGCCCTACAAAAGCTTCTCAGTTTCAAGAGGTCCCATGTATTAATTGTTGCTCTCAGTGTCTGTGCTGCTGGCGTTATATTTTGGAAGTGATCTCTGGTGCCAATGCGTTCAACACACTGGGAAGAAGTGGGTGAGATCTACATGAGCAGACTGGGTGTGTGTGGGGGGGTGTCAGAGGGCCAGGGGTGGGGGATGAGAGCAACAATTAATAAATGGGATCTCTTGAAACTGAGAAGCTTTTGTATGGCAAAGGACATGGTCAACAAGACAAAACGACAGCCTACAGAATGGGAAAAGATCTTCACCAACCCCGCATCTGACAGAGGGCTGATATCCAGAATATATAAGGAACTCAAGAAACTAGACATCAAAATACCCAACAGTTCAATTAAAAAATGGGCAGTGCTAAACAGAGAATTCTCAACAGAAGAAGCTCAAATGGCTGAAAGACATTTAAGGAATTGCTCAACATCCTTTATAATCAGAGAAATGCAAATCAAAATGACACTGAGATACCATCTTACACCTGTCAGAATGGCTAAGATCAAAAACACTGAAGACAGCTGGTGTTGGAGAGGATTTGGAGCAAGGGGAACACTCCTCCACTCTTGGTGGGAATAAAAACTTGTACTTTGGAAATCAATATGGTGCTTTCTTAGAAAATTGGGAATCAATCTTCCTCAAAACCCAGTTATACCACCCTTGGGCATATACCCAAGGAATGCTCAGTCATACACAAGGACACATCCAGCAGAAGATATTAAATAGTTATGAGGAAGGCATTTTGAGATGGTTCCTCTTCTAATTGTGATCTGTAAAATGCTACTCACATCTATCATCTCTCTCCAATTCATCATGTCTTGGGGAACTCACTAAGGCTGGAGGACAGGAAAATAACTTCAGTGATTCAATCCACTCAGCAATTCTCAGCCTAGCTCTCCTGATAATTTGGCTCCAATGCTGCTTATCCCTAATAACAGGATAAATCAGTCAACTGGTTTGATCTCTGAATTTTTGGTTCCACAGCTGGACTTATTCCAGATGGCTAACTACTAACTTCTTCACCATGTGAATTTAGGCTCAGTGTGATACATACCTTTCCCTCAAATCTATCATTTGAAAATAGGCAATCACTTCAAGACACCTCATTTGCAAGAAAAATGCTCTCCCTTGCCAGTCCTGATCTCTCCTGAGCATGATCCTGGAGAATGCATGCCACCTCTTACAAGGGAACTGAGGCTCCTGGTGGCCAGAAGCTCTAGATGTCTCTCTATAGACTCTCATTCCAGGGTTGTGACTGGTGGAACTTTTATTTGGAGTAGGTAGTTCACTGGGTAATCTGACAGAGCCAAAGGTGTTCAGGACCCCAACAGGGTAGGCAAAAGCCTTAATTGGCAAGAGTGTCCTCATACCAAAGAAAGCCACTGGTTACCACAGGAAAACAAACTGAGAGAAACACATAGAAACAGATGCAGGCAAAAGGACACACACAGGTGACATGGGGATCCATAGAGAGACAGAGAAAGATAGATGGGAAGAAAGAGACAGACACAATGAGAGACACAGTGAGAAGATGGAAAGACAGTCAGAGAGGACAAATGAGACTGAGAAATAGAGGGAGACAGACACTGAGAGACCAGAGAGGGAGACACTATAATGGCCACCAGAGGTTGTCTCTACACATTCATACTCCTGAGCATACGTAACGAATGGGACTATAAATAAATATGTATATGTATATAATTATATAGAATTACCTATATATTTCTATATATGTAATAATTACACTACATACTGTATTACACTGTAGTATAATTATTAGAATGCCATGTATGCTGTGGCCTGGCTAATCCAATGCCTGGGTATGAGCACAAATTCCAAGAACACAGAATATGCTTGGTCTACCAGGCTGGCTGTCTCAGCTGATCTTCAGTAGATACTGGAATTCCAAAGAAGTAGTGTCTAATGCTAGTAAAGGCAATCAAACATGAAAAAGCAAAAAAAAAGTCTTCCTTGTGATAATTTCCAAATGGAAACAATAACCAGCTCATAATTACACATAAATATAATTAATTATCCATGTACACTTGCATATAATCTTATGCAACAAGATATAATTGTCATCAATAAAACCTCAAATGCATTATTAATTTAGTATAGATGGTGATGTCTCTTAGGGATATTCTATGAGTATCTCAAAGCTAAATATGATAACCATTGGTACTCCCCTTTTGGGTGTTATATCACATGATGAAGAAATTAAATAAAATCACAAATATGTGTATGAAAAATTTCTTAACAAAGCAAAACAGAATCATTCATGCCAACTATAATCCTCCTTTCTGAAACTGTTCACAAACACTTATCCTGTATTTGTAATTTCCTTCTCTACTACTGGTAGACCATCTTGTCTCCATATTAAGATCAGAAACCATCTTTTTACAGGGTCAAAAGTAGTTTGTTTCTATGTACTGTAAAACTTAAGTTTCTGGAATTTGACATTCCACACACTATGCCCTGATCTCCACCCTCAGAAGGTAAGATGTTCTGCTAAGTTCCCACATCACTAAAATATCTCTGGAACCCTCAAGCCTTGGAAATGCTTTGCCTTGAATTTTTTGGAATATAAAAACCCCAATTCTACTACAGAACTTGCTACTTTCTCAAACCTGTGTTTCAGGAGAAAACCTATTACTGCAGAAATTAAAGCTCATACAATTAGACTAAATTTTGAGTAGATGCCCTTTATTCTTGCTCTGTAGGAATGACACTACCCATCCTTGGTTCTTTTCATGGAGGTGTGACCTACGTGTTCATCCTGGTGTGTCTCTGCCACGTTATCTGCCTGTATTAAGATGTTGCAGTCTCCCATTGTCTTCAATTATAGAACAAGGTGGCATCAAGTGTAGTCCTAAAGGATTTCCTGCTCAACAGCCATAATCTTTCTTACCTCCATTGTGGAGCAGCACTACAATTTCCTCTTGGTAATCTTGATCAATCACCTCTCCTAACACTGTTATTTCTTGCTTAGCTTGTTGGTTTAAGGACATCAGAAGCCCAAAGAGGCCTGGGTGATATCTGAGCTTCCAGTACAATAGAATGTTTGTTGTGGCATCAGTCAGGAACACTTCTTCCACACCATCACCCTGGAACCAAACTTCCAGGCCAACAGAATGTAAAGTTATGGGAACAGGCAGAAATTTTTTTCCAGGATGTGACTAGGGATGACAGTGAGTAGAACTATTCCCTCTTCTACCACTTAATGCCTGGACCCATGAATCATCCCATGGGAAAATGGTACCATTATTGGTCACCGGTTCAAAGCACATACTGTGGAGAAGTCTACCCCAGTCCTCAAGGCTGATGCCACATCATTGGCTCTGTAACTGTGTCTTCAAAAGGCCATTCCATCTTTCTATCATGGCAGCTGATTTAGGAAATTGCTGAACATTGTAAGACCAGTGGATTCCATGTTTGCAGCCCACAGTTTTACTTCCCTGTCTGTGAATTTAGGTCCCTGGTCATCAACCATTTGTGTGGAATACCATGATGGTTGACAAGGCATTCTGTTAGTCCTTGTGTGGTAGTTTTTGTAAAATTATTACATGTAGGAAAGGCAAATCTATACCTAGAAAAAGCATCTACTCCAATAAGGACAAAACATTATCTGTTTCATACAGGAAGAAGTCCAATGTAATCATGCTGTCACGAAGTGGTTGGCTGGTCAGCCTGATGAAATTGTGACATATCTGTGGCTCTGTGTTTATCTCTGCTGTTGTCAGATCTGGCATTCAGCAGCAGCTGTAATCCAGATGAGTCTTGATGAGTGGATGTCGGATGTCGATGTGGTTGATCCCATGGATAACCCTCATCTCAGCATGGCTACTGTGATCATGGGCCCATTGGACAATAACAAGGATGGCTTGGGAAAGAGACTGACTGTCCACAGAATGGATCTTTGTAGCTATTGATTAGTGAACTCCTCCTGTGTTGAAATCACCTTTTGATGGGCATTTATGTGGGACACATTGATCTTCACATTCTTTGCTATGCACATCTGTCCAAGTGTTTCTTCCTCAAATGTCTTTCTCTCCAATTTTTCCTTTCTTTTTTTTTTATTTGATAATGATTTTTTTTTTTTGAGACAGGGTTTCTCTGTGTAGCTTTGCGCCTTTCCTGGAACTCACTTGGTAGCCCAGGCTGGCCTTGAACTCACAGAGATCCGCCTGCCTCTGCCTCCCAGTGCTGGGATTAAAGGCGTGTGCCACCACCGCCCCCTTTCTTCTTTTTATTTACTCTTCTCATTCAATACACTCTGAACTCAAAACATCCCACTTCTCTCAGATCTACTACTCCTCTATTTCTCTTCAGAAATGAGCAGGCCTTCTGGAGATATCAACCAAACTCAGCACAACAACCTTCATATCATGGCTGGAGGAGACAACCAAGAAGGAAGAAAAGTTTCTCAAGAACAGGCAACAGAGTCAGAGGCACACCATGCTCCCACTGTTAGGAATTCCACAAAAGCCCCAAAGCTAAACCACTACAACCTGTATCCAGAGGACATAGTACAGACATCTGCAGGCTCTATGATTGCCTCTTCAATCTCTGTGAGCCCCTATGGGTCCTGCTTATTTGATCTTGTGGGCTGTGTTCTCCTGGTAATCTTGACCCCTCTGGCACCTCAATCCTTCCTCACCCTCTTCCTTGTTGTTCCCCAAGTTCTGCCAAACGTTTGGCAGTGGATCTCAGCATCTGTTCTCATCAGCTGCTGGGGAAGCCTAACAGATAACGATTGTGCTAGGTACCAATCACTGAGTATAACAGAATATTATTGGGTATCATTTCATTGACTTTTTTTTTCAAATGTCTTATTTGGTTCTATCTAGGTCTCTGTGCCACCCAGCTTCTGGTTTCTGACCATCCACACAGTGTTGGGCATCAGCTCCCTTTCTTGGCTTGGCTCTCAAGATAGACCAATCATTGATTCATGACTCCCACAAGCTCTGAGCCAAAATTGTCCCAGGAAGTCTTGCGTGCAGGTTGCATGTTCAAGGTTTTGTGGATGTGTTTGTGTCCCAGTTCTACCACTGGAAGCCTTTCCTGGTTTCCAAAGATGGCTGGTTCAGGCTCTTTATCCTACATTACTAGGAATCCTTCCTAAGGTCACCCTCACATGTTACAGGAAATTTCTACTGCACTAGGTTTTCACATCTCCACTTATTTTTCCTCCATTTCCAGTTGTCTCTCCTGTGTTCTCTACCTCCACCCTTCCCTCCCCATGGGAGGTCTGTGCTGGCAATGTAAATATATGGTTTGCAAATAAAGGGTCTGGCATGAATTGCCTAGCTTCATTTCTAATCACACATTTGAGGGAATCAGTATCTGCCACTCTGACCTCAAACCCACATAGAGAATAGTCACTAATGTTACTAGTTTTCACCTGCCAAAGGTTCCTAAGAAGAAACAAAATTTTAGTCATCAAAACCAATTCATTGATTTACCCTGTACTGAGTGATGAGCAGCACTGGAGCCAGACTTGCAGGAGAGCTAGGCTGAGATTGAATCACTGAAATTATTTTCCTGACCTCTAGGCATACACCCTCTTGATAGAATGAACTGGGGAGAGATGATAGATGTGGAGAACATTTTACAGATCACATCCAAGGGGAATGGTCTCAAAACCTCTTCTTCAGTAACTGTTGAATATATTCTATATCCTTTGGAAACCAGAATAGTGTCTCACTTTTAAGGCCCAGCAGAGTAAGCACAGAATTTCTATTTAAAGAGGATAGAACTCACCAGTGGAGGATGAAAATGATGAGGTATTGAGAAGCTGAATCTTGGCACTCACCATGATGGAACTGAGAAGCACTAAGGATCTTCTCGCAGCACACTCTTACGTGGATCTGGAAGAGTGTTTCCAAGAAGATTTATCTGAGGGTGAGGGGCAAGTTCACCAATGCAAGTTGGTGGAGCCATCGTGGGGACTGTGAGTCTGATTGGAATAAAAGGCCAGAAATAAGACAGCCATGTTCAGAGGTTTCTGCCTGGATCTGCATCCTGCCCACTCTATATGAATTCTTCAACCATGACCTCCATCTTGTGAGCCCTGAGACCCCTGACAAGGTAAGGGAAACACCTCTTCCCAGATCCAGGTTATAGTAGGAATTAGTGCAAAACCCCAAGAAGATTAAATAATGGCTTTGTAGGAATGGGCATCATCTTTTATTTTATGGAAGATGAACCCCACTAAGTAAAATAGACTTGTGATGGTTTTTATTGTTTCTCAACGTGACTAAACCTGGAATTAACTAAAATCCTAAAATTCAGGGCACAACAGTGAGAAACAGTGCTGAAGGTAAGTAGGTAGATCCATTTCAAGTACATTCTTTGGAGATAGAAAGAAACAGTTAAGCCGGATCTCAAGGCCTGAAGACACACACCTTTAATCCACATCTTGAGGCTGGAGGACACACCCAAAATTGGGCCACACCCTCTGCTGGAAGCACTTGCAGCAAGTCCATTCCTTCCCTTGATTTAGAAAATTTTTCTTTGGAATTCCAGCATATACTGAAGACCAGCCAACACTTCCAACCTCCTGGACTGAGTAAGTACCTGATTCTTGGACTTTTTCTTCACGGCTAGCCAATGTGGGATTAGTGGGACTGCAGCCTTAAGTCATTCTAATAAATCTGCTTCCTTCATACCCAGAGAGATTCCTTGTACATGTGCTGTTACTTTGGAGAACAGAAGTACATTTTTGATATGAGTGTATAAAATGTTCCAGTTTTTCAAAAGTTGTATTTAACGGTCAAAACTAGTTACCTATTGAACTAAGATTCAGTCTAGAAAAAAAATGGAGTGATGTTACAGTCTCTAGTAGCCTAGACTGTCTTCTCTGAATCTACTATTGAAATCTGGATAGAAAATTTCAGAGACTCAAGTTTCCACACTCATAGAGGAAGGAACAGAGAAGAAACAGAAACTAAAAAATCTAAATCTTTGTATTATTGTGTCCCATGGGGTAGAGATAACACAATTGCTAGTTCTTCATTTTGGACCCAGTTTAACCTTTAAACCTCCAGGAGAAATGTCAGAGGACAGGATATCCCAGAACTAGGATTACACACAGATCACCATCCAGAATTTCTCCTACAGGTGGACCATCAGCAACTTCTGTTTTATTCTGGAGGAAATTTGGGAACACATTAGAAGCCCAACTTTCTCAATAAGTGCCTAAGACAAATGTTGTTTGAGAGTAAACCTGAAGGGAGTGGATGAAGGAAGTGTAAATTACCTGTCAGTTTACCTAGTGTTGCTAACCTGTCTAAAGAGTCATGTTTGGGCAAAGTCTTAAATGCTGAAGGAAAGAAAATCCAAGGTGGGGGAGCCAGAAGGGCTTAGGTTCTTGCCATGCTATGACTGGGGATTCAAAAAGTTCATCCTTTGAAATTTCTTCTTGCCGGGCGGTGGTGGCCACGCCTTTAATCCCAGCACTCGGGAGGCAGAGGCAGGCGGATCTCTGTGAGTTCAAGGCCAGCCTGGTCTCCAAAGCGAGTTCCAGGAAAGGCGCAAAGCTACACAGAGAAACCCTGTCTTGAAAAACAAAACAAAACAAAAAAAAAAAAAAAAAGAAAAAAAGAAATTTCTTCTTGTCCCATGCTTCTTCACTTCTCTCAGATAATGGGCTCATCTTTTTTTGCAAGGTGAGAGTGTTCCCGGACTCCTTCAGCATCTCTGACCAGAACACAATGGCAGGGATCCAGGTTCCAAGCTGCACATGGGCAGATGAGCTAGGAGAGCTGCGGGAGAATTCTCACTTTACAGACTGCTGCCTGGTGGTAGCTGGCCAGGAATTCCGGGCTCACAAGGCCATTTTAGCAGCTCGCTCTCCAGTTTTCAGAGCCATGTTTCAACATGACATGAAGGAGCGCAAAAGTAGCCGCGTCGAGATCCATGACCTGGAGCCGCAAGTCTTCAAGACAATGATGGACTTCATTTACACGGGAAAGGCACCAGACCTGGACAGCATGGCAGATGCTGTGCTGGCAGCTGCAGACAAGTATGGCCTGGAACGATTGAAGGTCATGTGTGAGGATGCCCTCTGCAGGGACCTCTCTGTGGAGAATGCTGCCCATACTCTCTTCCTGGCTGACCTCCACAGCTCAGGGCAGATGAAAACCCAGGCACTGGATTTCATTACAGCTCATGCTTCTGAGGTCTCTGAGACCTTAGGCTGGAAGATTTTGGAGGGCTCATACCCCCACCTGGTGGCTGAAGCATATGGCTCCCTGTCTTCTGCAAAGGATACTTTCCTGGAGCCCCCACTCAAACGTATGAAGCGATCCTAGAACCTGGTCAGCTGTGACCTACACCTCTCTCCCAGAAGCAGCAGTCACTGTTGTTACCAATGACACCTGGATAGATGATGGGATTTGTGGAGCATTTTCAGTGAAACTAGGGAAAGACAGATGGTGGTTCAGACTTTAATACAGCTGTTAATGTGTTGAATGGCAGGTTAGGGTCGGAGAGACTGGCCTCTGGTATTATGTATGGTTTGATAATTAGTTCCATGAATTAGAAACTGTGATTCAATTTAATTGTTGGTCCCATGGACATCCCAAGAGGGTTTCTTGGGATAAACCTGTCTGGATTGGACTGAGAAGAACATATGACTAGGGGCTCAGCAATGGACCAAACAAAAATGAATGTTTTCTTACAAGAGAATAGAAGAAAATGAAGACTTTTTTCTCCAAACTCAGTGTGTGGGACTGGAGAGATGAATCATTTGCAAAAGCAATTGTTGCTCTTGCAGAGGACCCTTTGATCAGTCCTCCTCTTGTCTCCATGGGCACATCCATCTCTGTATACCGTACCTACCCAAATAATATATCAAATGAATAAATTGTTAAAATCAGTTAGTGGATTCCAGTAGTGTTTCTGTTTGAAAAATCCTATTTTAATCTATCCAGCTGTGCTCTGTGGTGGTATTGTGTTCCCCAAAATATTGTGTACCCTAATAAACTTATCTGGGGTCAGAGACAGAACAGCCACTAAATACAAGGCTAGAAAATGGTGGCACTCACACCTTTAATCCTAGCATTCCAGAGACAGAAATCCATGTGTTCAAGGATACAGCCAAGCATGGTGACTCAAGCCTTTAATTCTAGGAAGCGAGCCTTTAATCCCAGGGAGTGGTGGTAGAAAACAGAAAGATATATAAGGCGTGGAGACCAGGAACTAGAAGCATTTGGCTGGTTAAGCATTTGGCTGGTTAAGCTTTTAGGCTTTGAGCAGCACAGTTCAACTGAGATTCATTCTGGATGAGGACTCAGAAGCTTCCAGTCTGCGAAAACAGGATCAGCTGAGGAATTGGCGAGGTGAGGTGGCTGTGGCCTGTTCTGTCTCTCTGATCTTCCAGCATTCACCCCAATAACTGGCCTCAGGTTTGATTTTATTAGTAAGACTCTCCAAGATTCCTGCTACATCTGGCGCCCAACGTTTGTGGTACGAATTCATGAAAAAGCTGCTTGCCTGTGGCCTTGTGGGCCCCAGCTGAGGCCCGAGCTACACTGGGCTGGTTGTGGTGGTGCATACAGGTAGGATTTACTGAAGGAGGGAGGGGAAGGAGGATCCCGAGTTTGAGACCGGCCTAGGAGGCTTGGGAGAAGCTTCGTCCAGGGCTGAACCACAAACAGTGGTGGGACCATGGACGCAAAAGATGCTGCTCCGAGTTGCTGGCTCCTTCTCATCGTGTTGGTGACTGCGGTGATGATGCTACCTGGGACAAAGGGTTCACTGCTGCTTGTTCAGAGAATTGCTAGGACCATTGTGTTACAAGAAAACATCGACAAAGGTCAGTTTGGAAAAGTTTGGCAAGACAAATGGTAGGGAGAAATTGCTGTGAAGATGTTCTCTTCTACTGAAGAATGTTCATGGTTCTGAGAGACAGACATTTATCAGACTGTGATTGCTCCAAACCACAGAGCAGGCAAAAAAAAAAAATGTCTGCAGGGAACCATGACCACGCCTAACAGTGACTTTGAAATCTTCAAAAAGATAACAGGATCCCACAAAGATGATTCCACATGGACTATGTTAAAGCCATTAAGCTGATTAACACCATGGAAGATCGACTTTGGACTATAAATGGCTCAGGACAATTTTGAGATGGCTAGCTGAGATGATCCAGTCTGACAGACTACTTGAACAAGGACTTGAAACAAGCCCTGCACTTTCTCATTATGCAGTGACTGGACAAATGATACAGGACTTGACAATTAACCCAAAATTTTTCTTTTCAGGATTCCTTAAAGATGTCTTCACCCCTAGAAAGTGGGAAGTAATTTTAAGAAAAGGACGCCCACATTCCCAAGAAGTGGGATGGGTAGTTTTTGGTCGTTTAATGAGTTATGGATATTGTCATTGTTTACAATGGTTGGTTACAAGTTGTTGATTCTTAATGGTCAGGAAAAAAGCTGAACAAGGAGATTAGATTCAGAGGTTTTGTTTAAAAAAAAGAAAGAAAAAGAAAAAAGAATATAGATAAGAAGTAGATCGAATCTACTCTGAGAAAAAAGATAAGAAATAATAGGATAAATGGGTAGATCACTGAATCTACACTACAAAGAAAAAGAGGAAGATATAAAAATGACAAAAGGTAGATTACTGAATCTATTATGAAAAGAAAAAATACTTTTAAAAAGGAATTACTTGTTTTAAATAGGATAAGTAATGAAATTTTTGTCTGAGTTTATCAAATGTTACTGGACTGGACATTGTTAATATATATAATGGAGTTTTTTGTCTGAATCAGTCAAATGTTAATGGACTAGACATTGTTAATGTAATTTTTGACTGTATATATTGTATATACTTCTTAGATAGTTTTTCTTGTATTAGTTATAAGGTTTTTTAAAATTTTAGACAAAATGAGAGGGAATGTGGTGGTATTATGTTCCCCAAAATATTGTGCACCCTAATAAACTTATCTGGGGTCAGAGACAGAACAGCCACTAAATACAAGGCTAGAAAATGGTGGCACTCACACCTTTAATCCTAACGTTCCAGAGGCAGAAATCCATGTGTTCAAGGATACAGCCAAGCATGGTGACTCAAGCCTTTAATTCTAGGAAGCAAGCCTTTAATCCCAGGGAGTGTTGGTAGAAAGCAGAAAGGTATATAAGGTGTGAGGATAAGAAACTAGAAGCATTTGGCTGGTTAGGCATTTGGCTGGTTAAGCATTCAGGCTTTCAAGCAGCAGTTCAGCTGAGAGCCATTGGGATGAGGACTCAGAAGCTTCCAGTCTGAGGAAACAAGACCATCTGAGAAGTTGGCCAGGTGAGGTTAGCTGTGGCCTGTTCTGTCTCTCTGACCTTCCAGCTTCACCCCAATAACTGGCCTCAGGTTTGATTTTATTAATAAGACTCTCCAAGATTCCTGCTACAGTGCTCAGCTGTGGAAGTATGTGCTGGGTCCTTACTCCTACACACACACAAAATTCAGTGAAATTATCCCTAATGAAATTCTCTTATAATCATAGATTGGTGCCTAACCCAATCGACATCAGTTAGGCTTTCTCCAGCATCTGATGAGAGCAGATACTGAGGCCCACAGACAAACATTACATAGAGCTCAGGGAACCTCAAGTAAGAGAAGGCAGGATTGTAGGATGGATCAAAGATATCAGGTAAAAGGAGCACACAGAGTCAACTAAACAGGGTCCATGGGGGCTCACAGACACTGAAGAGGCAATCACAGAGCATGCATGGGTCTGTACTAAGTCTTCTGTGTACATACTGTGCTTGTTTAGCTCAGGGGTTTTGTGGGAGTTCTAGCAGCAGGAGTATGGGGAGTCTCTGACCTATTTGTCTGATCCTGGAATCTTTTGTTCCTACTGGGTTGGCTCCTCCAGCCCTGATAAGAGGGTTTGTGCCTACTATTATTACATTTTGTTATCTTGTGTTCATTTGATATCCCCTGGAGACCTGTGCTTTTCTGAAGGGAAACAGAGGAGTAGTACATATATGTGGAGTGGAGGGAGGGGAGACTATGTTCAGATGGGAAGAAATAAAGAAATATTATAAGACATTTGGGGAAGAAGTATTTGGGCAGATCTGCAAAGGAGCAAAGAATGTGAAGATCATTTTGTCCCCTGTAAATGTCCACAAAAGGTATCTTCACTGTTAACCTGAATACAGTTGCTGCTGAATGTCAGATATGCCCAGAGGCGTCACCATTTCCCCAGCCTGGCCAGCCAACTACTTCATGACAGGATGACTACATTGGGCCACTTCCTCTGTGAAATGGACAACATGGGATAGGATTTACCAGGAGGCATTTTTCTCCATAGCCCAGACATGGATGTAGGCACCAGGTTTTAGAAAAGAAAATAGAAAAGAAACCAATCAATCACTATCACCCCTAGTGATATCTTGGGAAAAAAAACCTGTTATCTGTTTCCATGATTTTAAATTCTTCTGGCCTGGAAGTTTTGATTCCAGTGTGACTGGTCGCGTGGGGGCAGTGTTCCTGTTTGGAGCCAGAACTAACAGTTCATTGACCTGGAAGCTCAGACTTTTCCCAAGCCACTTTGAGCTCCTGATGTCCTTAATCCAACAGGCCAAGATGGAAATAATAGTGTTTGGAGGGGTGACTGAACAAGATAAACATCAGGAAATTGCATGGATTCTTCACAATAGAAGTAAGAAAGATTATGGATTTCAGGCAAGAAATCCTTTAGGGCTCTTCATGGTGCCATATTTTCCAATGATTAAACAGGATGAGAGACCACAACAGCCTAATGCAGGCAGATGACAAAAGATACAGACCAAACAGGAATAAAGAAAGATATCACAACTCCAGGAAAGGGGACAAGATGGGTAGTGATATTCCCACTGAAGGAAAGTAAACCACCAACCCAAATATTCTGAATCAAATTTAATAAACTTTATTTTCTGCCACAATAGGTTTTCTCCCTAATCCCAGATTTGAGAGAATATCCAGGAGTATAGAACTGGAGTTTTTATAACCCAAAATATGCAAGAGAAAGAATTCTCCAAGGGTTGTAGGCAGTTCCATATAAAATTTGGTAATGTAGGATCTTGGCTGAACTTTCTCATTAGGAGCCAAAGACAAACAGAAATAGTGTTTGAGAGTATACCTGACCAGGTCTGTGGCAGTATTGTGTTCCCCAAAATATTGCGTACCCTAATAAACTTATCTGGGGTCAGAGAACAGAAAAGCCACTAGGTACTTAGGCTAGAAAATGTTGGCACTCACGCCTTTAATCCTAGCATTCCAGAGGCAGAAATCCATGTATTCCAGGATACAGCCAAGCATGGTGACTCATGCCTTTAATCTCAGAAAGCAAGCCTTTAATCCCAGGGAGTGGTAGTAGAAAGCAGAAAGGTATATGAGGCCTGAAGACCAGGAACTAGGAGCATTTGGCTTGTTAAGCATTTAGCTGGTTAAGCATTTGGCTGGTTAAGCATTCAGGCTTTCGAGCACAGTTCAGCTGAGAACCATTGATATGAGGACACAGAGGCTTCCAGTCTGAGGAAACAGGATCAGCTGAGAAGTTGGCCAGGTGAGGTTAGCTGTGGCTTGTTCTATCTCTGATCTTCCAGTGTTCACCCCAATAACTGGCCTCAGGTTTGATCTTATTAATAAGAACTTTTTAAGATTCATGCTACACAGGTCCATGAGGAAAGCAAAGATTACCTGTCCATTTACTTAGTGTTGCTCAGTTGTCCAAAGAGCCAAATTTGGGCAAATACACTGGATTCAGTGGGGCCATGGACCCAGACATAGCCCTCAGCAGCAGTCAGTGCTCAGATGTCAGCATGGATCTGGGTGGCTTTACAGGCCTGTTGGAGTAGCATAGCCTCTGTATGTAGATTTATGTCTGAGTTTTTCATTCAATTCATGTCAATAACATGTTATTTTATTACCATAACTTTGAAGTACAATTTGAATTCAGGAATAGTGAGACCTACAGCAGTTCTTTTATTGTTCTGGAATGTTTTAGCTCTCCAGTGCTTTTTGTATTTCCATATGAAGCTGAGAATGGCCTGTAGAAGGTATGGAAAGAATTGTGTTGAAATTTTAAAACAGATTGCCTTGAATCTGTAGATTGTTCTTTGTAGAATGGCCATTTTTATATGCTAATCCTACTGACCAATGAGCATGGGAGATTTTTCCATTTTCTGATATCTTCTTCACTTTCTTCCTCAAAGACTTGAAGTTTTTATCATACAAGTCTTTCACTTGCTTTGTTAGAATTACTCACAAAGTATTTTATATTATTTGAGGCTATTTTTATTGGGGTTTTGCTCTGATTTCTCACTCTGATTTATTTTTGGTTCCTCTTAGGAACATTTGGCAGATGACTAACTACTAATATCAGTGACTATTCTCCATTGATTTTGGTCAGAGTGGCAGGGACTGCTTCCTGCAAACTCTCTGGTACTGGGCTTTTTTTTGGTGGGGAGACTTCTAGTGTTTATGCTCTTTTACTAGAGTATAATATTCTGTTTAAAATACATATATGATCTTGATTTAATTTTGCTAAGTGGGACCTAGTCTTTCTGATTTTGTTTATCTTAGTGCTTAGATTGATCTGAATGAGTGTTTCCAATTAGGATTACCTGAGATGCAAGGGAAAGATCAACAGTATAGTGTGCTGAGCCATCCCGATACTCTGGGTCTGAATCGAATAAAAGGCAGAAAAGAAGAGAGTCACCTTCAAGAGTTCCGGACTCTGCTTCCTGCTCATCCTGTAAGAGCTCTTTACCTGTCATCCATATTGTAAAAACTAAGACCACTGACAAGTTAAGGAAAACAAGAAAAAATGACTCGTGAACTCTGCCAAGACAGGGTAAGATGGTCTTCAAAAATTCCTACTTCTGAAAATGGTCTGTCAGGTATTCTAGGCCTGTAGACAAACTAGTTGTCCCAACGATGATAAGAAACTTTAGGTGACTGTCCAGGCTGCCAGCTGTCTCTGTCTATTCTCACAAGAATTTCAGAAATTGCTTGCTTGCATTTTTCATTTTCTCAGATATTATTATGTTCCTTCTCTGGTCTTTGATGGAGTTGAAGACTAGATAGTTACAGTTACAATCTTCTCCTATCTTAGCTAGAACATATTTGTTCTCGAGTTAGAATCTTCAAAACAGGACAACTATTGGAGTAATCTCTTTAATTTGGCATCTACCCATGTTCTGGACATTTAGCATGTCTTTCTTGCTTGATATTATTCTTGTTGGTTGTAATTCCAGATTTGTTTATATTGTTACTCTTTGTTTTTCCTGAACAATACTTGATAATCATTCTTATTGTATATAGTTTGCATTAAGATTGGAAACTTTTTATTTAGACTAAACAGGGAAATGTAGTGGTATTTGATCTGCCCATGACCTTGGGCTATATGGCCCCAAAGAGGCGGTACTTATCCAAGACATCTTATAAGGAGCTAGAGAGGGGTCACAGGCTCCATCCCCTGCTCCTGCCTGTGAAGTAGATTGATATGGGTCAGATCAAAGGACAGCTTCCTCTGTTAACTCCGTTCTGTAATCATGAGTGTATTTCCTCAATTTATATCTTAATAAATATATTATATTTATTTATATCTAAATTTATATCTAAATAAATACAGATGGAAATGGGGGGTGGGCTGGGGGGAGGGGGGTGAACGGGGGAATCTATGGCTGATGTGTAAAGTTGAATTATATTGTAAAATAAAATAAAATAAATTCAAAAAAAATTCTGTTACCCATTTAATAGACTCACGTGGATTGATCATAATAGGAGTGGAGGGAGGGGAGGTCAGGATATATTGTAAGAGAAAAGAAAAAATAAAAACAAAAGAAAAAAATAATGAAAAATTTGAAAGACAGACATTTGAGGAAAAATATTTGGACTGATCTGCAAAGGAGCAAAGAATGTGAAGATACTTGTGTCCCATGTAAATGACCATCAAAAGGTAACTTAAGCAGTGGAGGAGTTCAGTAATCAGGTAGAAAGGATGATTCATTCTCTGGACTGTCAGCCTCTTTCCCAAGCCATCCTTGTGTTGTCCCATGGGCCATGAACTGAGTAGCCATGGTAGCTGAGATGGAGAATCAGCATGGGATTAACAACTTAGACATCCACTCATCAAGACTGACCTGGTTACACCTTGTGGTGATATTTTATTTGTGCTTTAATAAATAAAGCTTGGCTAGAGATCAGAAGAAAAAGTCAGTCATAACACAGAAGTCATGCAATGTTAGCACACACTTTTAATACTATCACTTGGCAGGCAAGACTTCTCTGTAAGTTCAAGGCCACACTGGAAACAGCCATGTGTGGTGGCACATGCTTTGGTTCCAACACAAGTTAACCATGGAGGACTGGAGGTCTTTACAGATATACGGGAAATGACAGAGCTTGGCAGGAAGAGGAAGTGATGTAACTGAACAGAGAGAGCAAATAGATGGCAGAACAGCAAGGTATATAGGCATGGGTAGACAGGAAGTAATTCAAATTTGGAAACTGCAAATTTGGTGAGGTAAGTTTGGCTGGTGGCTTTCCCTATTTCCCTGATCTCTCTAAGGCTTTGACCCCTATATTTGGCTCTGTGTTTTTTCTTTAATAAGACCATTTAGAAATTCATGTACAATTGGTGCTCAATGTGGCAAGAATTCATTAAAAAGCTGCTTTTGGGCTTGCAGGGACCCTGGCCTAGGCCTGATTGCATGACTTGGGCCAGAGCACGTGGCCAGAGTCTCTTTGGCTTTCTTTCTCCTGGTGGTTGGTAGACTATATCTGGATTCCCACTTGGACTTCTACTGTTCTACGCAGTTGACAGACTTGGTAAGTCAATTAAGATGTCTTAAAGGGTGAAATTAGTTAAAAGAGAATTTTTTTCCCACATTATAAAATGGAAGATATTTTTGCTGTGGAGGGAATTTAGTCTCTGATTGATGACACATTAGGCAGTCTGAAATTGGAACAATTAAATGAGAGGATAATTAATATTGGTGGGATGTATGTAACATCAATTATGAACATTATTTGTGGATCATTTTTATTTTAGCATTATAAAGGTTGATGAATTTAAGTGCCAAGATAAAAGATTTAGAAAAACCTGTTAAAATGAATCATAAAGAAATTCAGACACAGACAGAAGAATTTAAAGGTGAAATTATATCAGGATTGAATTATACAGTTACAGAGAGACAGCCTGTTTTCAAACAACCAAACTCAGTAACCTTACAGGTACTTCCAAATGCTCATGTGAAAGCTAACTGGACTCCAAGGGAAATGTTAGATTTAAGGAGACTTAAAGAAGCTGTAGTATCATATGGCATGCATTCTCCATGACATATGATACTACAGCCAACATCAAATTAAATGGAGAGAAACTCAAAGCGATTCCACTAAACCAGAAACAAGACAAGGCTGTCAGCTCTGCCCATACTTATACAATGTAGTATTGAAGTTCTAGCCAGAGCAATAAGACAATATAAGGAGATTAAGGGGATACAAATTGGAAAGGAAGAACTCAAGCTTTTGCTATTTGCAGATGACATGATAGTATACATGAGTGACCTCAAAAATTTGACCAACGAACTCACAGCTTATAATCACCTTCAGCAACGTAGCAAAATAAAAGATTAACTCAAAAAAAAAATCAGTAGCCTGCAGATATACAATTGACAACCAGACTGAGAAGGAAATCAGAGATAAATCACCCTTTACAATAGCCACAAATGATATAAAATACCTTGGGGTAACTCTAACTAAGCAAGTGAAGGACCTATATGACAGGAACTTCAATTCCCTGAAAAAAGAAAATGAAGATGTCAGAAAAAGGCAAGATCTCCCATGCTCATGGATAGGTAGGATTAACATAGTAAAAATGGCAATCTTACCAAAAGCAATCTACAGATTCAATGCAATCCCCATCAAAGAACAATACTCAACTTCATAAGGAAAAACAAAAAACCCAGGAGAGCCAAAAGAATCCTGTACAATAAAACAACCTCTGGAGGCATCACGATCCCTGACCTCAAGCTCTACTATAGAGCTATAGTAATAAAAACAGCTTGGTACTGGCATGAAAACAGATGCGAAACAATGGAATCGAATTGAAGACCCTGACATTAATCTGTACACCTATGAACATATAAGTTTTGACAGAGAAGCCAAAACAGTACAATGTAAAAAAGAAAGCATTTTTAACAAATGGTACTGGCATAACTGCATGTCAACATGTAGAAGGCTGTAAATAGATCCATATCTGTCATAGTGCACATAACTTAAGTACAAGAGGATCAAAGACATCAACATAAATCCAGTTACTCTGAACCTGAGAGAAGAGAAAGTAGGAAGTAGTCTTGAACACAATGGCACAGGAGATCACTTCCTAAATATAACAACAGTAGCACAGACACTGAGAGAAACAATCAATCAATGGGACCTCTTGAAACTGAGAAGCTTTTGTAGAACAAAGGACATGGTCAACAAGACAAAGCGACAGCCTACAAATTGGGAAAAGATGTTCACCAACCCCACATCTGACAGAGGGCTAATATCCAGAATATATAAAGAACTCAAGAAATTAGACATCAAAATGAGCAACAGTCCAATTAAGAAATGGGGTGTAGAGCTAAACAGAGAATTCTCAACAGAGGAAGCTCAAATGGCTGAAAGACATTTAAGGAATTGTTCAACATGCCTAATCATCAGGGAAATACAAATCAAAATGACTCTGAGATACCACCTTATACCTGTCAGAATGGCTAAGATCAAAAACACTGAAGACAGCTCATGCTGGAGAGGATGTGGAACAAGGGGAACTCTCCTCCACTGTTGGTGGGAATGCAATCTTGTACAGCCACTTTGGAAATCAATATGGTACTTTCTTAGAAAATTGGGAATCAATCTCTCCCAAGACCCAGCTATACCACTCTCGGCATATTCCCAAGGAATGCTCAATCATACCACAACAACACATGCTCAGTTATGTTCATAGCAGCATTATTTGTAATAGCCAGAACCTAGAAACAACCTAGATGCCCTTCAACTGAAGAATGGATAAATGAAATGTGGTACATATACACAGTGGAGTACTACTCAGCAGAGAAAAACAATGACATCATGAGGTTTGCAGGCAAATGGATGGATCTAGAAAAAATCATCCTGAGTGAGATAACCCAGACTCAGAAAGACAAACATGGTATGTACTCACTCATAGGTGGATACTAGATATTAAACAAAGGATGACTATACTGCTACTCACAACTTAGGGAAACTTCATAGCAAAGAGGACCCTAAGAAAGACACAGGGATCGCCCAATGACAGAGAAATGGATGAGATCTACATGAGCAAACTTGACATGAGGAGGGGTAATTAAGGTCAAGGGTCGAGGAAAAGAGAGCTTAGGGGAGCATGAGATCCCAGCTAAATCAAGAACAGTGAGGGAGAAAAGGAAAAAGAGACCATAATAAAGGAAGACCCCATGGGAATAGGAAGAAGCAAAGTGCTAGAGAGGTCCCCAGAAATACACAAAGATACCTCTACAATAGACTACTGGCATTGGTCGAGAGAAAGCCCAAACTGACCTACTCTGGTGATCAGATGGCCAAACATCCTAACTGTCATGGTAGAACTCTCATCCAATGACTGATGGAAGCAGATGCAGAGATCCATGGCCTGGACCCAGGTGGAGCTCCAAGAGTCCAAAAGGTGAGAAAGAGGAGGGATTGTATGAGTGATAATTGTTGAGACCATGATTGGAAAAAGCACAGGGAAAAATAGCCAAACTAGTGGAAACGCATGAACTATGAACCAATAGCTGAGGAGCCCCCAACTGGATCAGGCCCTCTGGATAAGTGAGACAATCGATTAGCTTGAACTGTTTGGGAGGCCCCCAGGCAGTGGGACCAGGACCTGTACTTAGTGCATGAGCTGGCTTTTTGGAACCTGGGGCCTATGTAGGGACACTTTGCTCAGCCTGGGTGAAGGGAGGAGGGAACTGGAACAGTCTGGACTGAATCTACCAGGCTGAGCTGAATCCCTAGGGGAGTCCTTGCCCTGGAGGAGATGGGAATTGGGGGTGGGCTGGTGGGAGGTGGGGGGGCAGTAGGAGGGAGGACAAGGTCAATCCATGGCTAATATGTA
>CABHPP010001772.1:38209-81220 GCA_902168425.1 Peromyscus attwateri | reverse complement strand
AACAATTCTCCTATCAAGCAAAACTTATTAATACTAACCATAACATGATGATGTGTCAAATGTATCGAACTCAAGTTAGTAATATGAATAATGAATTAAATAGTTTATTTAGCACAGGGTTAGGGAGAAGAACAAGAGAATATCAAAGTATACTAAACCCTGAATATGAAAGCTCATGCACAGATGGATTATGCAATATACATTTAGTACAGATCTTCTTACAAAATTCATTTTCAGCGTATCATTCCAAGGCGATACCACAGCAATATACTGAAAGAACAGGAGTATCAGAATGGAACCACCAATATTTAGTACCCATAGACCATTACTTATGGACCAATATGAATGACACACCAGTATACATACCATTAGAAGACTCCATATCATTAGGAGCAAATACATACGTATATCCACATCTACCAGAAAGCACACTTGAAACTAGTCAATTGGCAGTAACTACCATCACACAGTCACTAGAAGATACAGGAGATTACACTTTCTTGATATGTGCTAAATATTTACCTACTTTAGTTAGCTGCATAAATCTTAATGAAACCACAATGAATGATGATATCACAACATTCAATATTACAGAATCAGGATGCTATATGGTACACAACTGTAGCATCCTACAAATGAATTTCACTAATTATGATGGTAAAAACATAACTAAACAAAGAGTGACCACATTAACACTAGAAGAGAAACATTATTTTGATGGCTCACACTTATTTAATGACCCAACAGAATTAGAACATCACCAAACATTTGTAAAACAAGCAATGGAGTTACAACACATTGCAGATTTCAATCAGAAACAACTAGAATCCATACATAACAAAATTAAGGAACAAGATGCAGCCATACATACATCACAAGCACAAACACACAATCTAGTGAATCTGTTAAGAACAAATACATACATACACAAGGATTGGGTGAAACAGATGCAGAAATGCAGCTTTTGGGATTATTTAGGCAGACTAGTCAGATTAGATCTAATATGTACACCAATTTATACATGGTGGCACTGGATAAAGTTAGCAACCTTTTGGTTTTTAGTAATTTTAGGGATAAGTATTGCTTTATGTTTGTCTGAAAAAATCAAATGCTTGATAATAACTCCATGCTTAAGATGTCTTACAGGAATCAAGTAACAGGAAACCCACTTTGGAATCCGTCAGGCAGACGCTTCGATTTACTTAGTAAAAATGGAATGTGTAATTTACTATATACCACATACCAAAAATATATGGAACCATTGTCTGATATTTTCTATAGAATAGGTATATTATCTATGGCTGGAACGATACAGGGATGCAAATACTGCACCCATAAATATGCAATGTTCTACCTATCAGAACCAGGTGAGGTAGACAACCTCCCAATGCTCTTGATGCACTTAACGTTCCACATGCCAATAGAAGGAGGTACACATGATATGAGATTAATTGGAAATGGATACATGAGATATTATGGAACCATGCAATCTAGTATATATAGAGTGAATGGAATGTATAAAATACACAGAAATAACATGGATGCAGCCCTACATATAAGCGCTGCTTTAGCTGCAGCATATGTGGGCCGCGGTAATCACAGAATATATGAAACGTATAGAACATGGCTAAAACATAATCCTGATGAAGCAATAATAAGCATTGATAAGGATTTCCTGAATGACCCACAATGGGAAACAGGAGAACCAATGTATTTACAAAGCATATGTACTAGAATATTGTGTAGAGATTTTGTTATAGATGTGTTAAAAGAATTTGCAGCTTATAGCACTTGGTTGAAGTTATATAATGCATATATAGAGAAAAAACATAAAAATAAACCACCCAGAATGAGAAGAATAAGAATGCTAGGATTATAATATATTGTAAATTCCCAGGCTGCGACCTCATGTGATGCCTTTTATGTTGAAGACATTTCAGGCATCAGGGGATGGAATGTAAGGAACATGTAAGGCCTAGGGTGAACAACCCTGGTCAGGAGTGATAAGCAATAGAGTGATGTAAGTAAACCACAAATGGAGTAGTGATAAGCTATAAGCTATGTGTGGAAGTAGGGATAAGACTAGAAACCTAGCCAGGAAAGAATATAAAAAATGAAGCCTCAGACCCGACCAACAGAGCTCGTCAGGCCCTCGCGCGAGACGACTCTCCTCTGCCAGAGACGTGAGATCCTGTCCCCAGTGCAGACGTGGCTGACCTGAGGAAGGCTGACCCAAGATCCAGAGGAACAGACGTGGCGAGTCCGGACCTGTACACTTGGAGAGGTACTCCCGCTTCCATTTGGAAGACGGGATGAATATTGCTTGTAATCTTACTGTGTGAATAAATGAGTGTTATACCAAGTCTGAATTAAGAGTGATTATTCCTCCCCCGTAACTGGGGTATGTGCTCGCTACAGTAGTCCATGTGCGAGGTGCTCCGTCTCCACTCCAAACTCCACCCCCGGCTACCCTCTTGCAAAAAAAAAAAAAAAAAAAAAGCCTCTGTCCCCGCCGCACCTCACGCGACTTGGGGTGCTATTTCATTGGGAAGCCTCGCTCTCGAGGTCTTCTTGCACTTCATTTCTGCTTTAAAGCCTTCCTATTCACCTTATAGGTTGTGCGGGGTGGGGTGGATGGAGTCCTTAAGTGCAGAGAAATGATACTTTTTTTTTTTTCCTAATCGCAACTCCTCCAATGTGCGCGGTTAATTATTTCCAGGTTAGTTGGTGCTCTTTCTCCTGTCTTCTGATTGTGACAGCCACGTGGCCGGCTGAGTGCAATAGAGTGCTCTGGCGGCCAGAGGGCTTGAGGCTTCTCAGGTAGCAGGGGCTTTGTAATGGTTTAGTCTTGGGTTCTGCTCCAGACTTCTCTTGGTGCGCTCTGATACGGGGGTAGTGGAAAGAGCCGAACCGGTCGATCGTGTCTAAGTGTTTCACCTTAATCGTCTGGTGGCTTGGCTTTGCACTTCTGGTAAGGTGTGCATATTAACATTTCTGCCGTCCTTTGCAGCTTTGATGATTCATCTTAAAATTTCAGCAGTGTTAGGTATCACTTTATAGACTTGCCTGACTCTCAAGTCGTTTGAATTTCAAAACCATTAACGAGAGATTCTAATGAATGTAGAATGATCACATTCTGGTGTTTGGAGTTTATGAAGAAACTCATTTTTTTTTTCTTTTTACATAGATTAGCGATGAAAATACCTCTTTAGGGATAGCTACTAGTCTGATTTGTATATAGTCAGATTTGAGATATTAGTTAATATGAAAAGAATTCATCTTAAGTGGGAAATTACTTTTTAGAATATATAAAGGTGAAAGGGAAATAAAGTTAAAAAATAAACTTTGGAGAGTAAATTTTTAGAATGTCTGTACATTCCTAGATACCAATGCGTCATTTTTTTTATTGCTTTGGCAATTTGATTTGTTTCTATAATATGTTTCTGTTATACTTAGTTTTACTTGATCGCTGAGCCATTGGAAGGAAACACCTTAGATTTGTAAAGAATTAGGGAGAGAAATCATTCCAACTCCATATACTGGATTTTTGATTATTCTGTAATGATTGTGAAGGTATTGAAGAGGTGCTGGAGGGCTTGCTAATGTAGAAACAATGGAATTGAAAAATGAGTGTGTGCTGAGCATTGAGAGCAGTGCTTAGTAGAGAAAGAAAATAAATGAACTGAAGAGGTCTCTATGTGAAGCCGGAAGACCAAAAACATATGCTGGAAGATAGAACTTACGTCGTTCGTGATGAGGTCTAATAGCAAAATGAAACTTAAAAGTATTACTCAAACTGGAAGTGTTTCTTTCTCTCCCCCTCCCCCTCCCCCCCCCCTCTCTCTCTCTCTGTGTGTGTGTGTGTGTGTGTGTGTGTGTGTGTGTGTGTGTTTGAAAAGACTCTCACTATATGGTCCTGGCTGCCTTTGAAATTGGAGTGACCCTCCTGCCTCTGCATCTTTTGTGGTTTTGAGACAAGGTCTCAGTATGTAGCTCTGGCTGGCCTGGAACTTGCTGTGTAGATCAGGCTGGCCTGCCACTCCAGAGATCCATCTGCGTCTGCATCTTGAATGCTGGGATTAACAGTGTGCACCACCATGGATGGCTGCATGTGGTTTTGTTTTGATTGTTTGGGATAGGATCTTATAATAAGCCCAGGCTAGTCCCAAGCTTGGTGTGTAGATAAGGACAACTTTAAACTCCTGATCCACCTGCTTGTGTCCCAAGAGCGGGTATTACAGGTGTGCACCACCACACTTGACTTGTATGTGTTTAAACTCCCGATTCACCTGCTTGTGTCCCAAGAGCTGGCATTACAGGTGTGCACCACCACACTTGGCTTTTTTGTATGTGTTTAAACTCCCGATGCACCTGCTTGTGTCCCAAGAGCTGATATTACAGGTGTGCACCACCACACTTGGCTTGTATGTGTTTAAACTCCCGATTCACCTGCTTGTGTCCCAAGAGCTGGCATTACAGGTATGCACCACCACACTTGGCTTATATGTGTTTTCTTGCTGTTTGTTTCAGCAATTCAAAAGAATGGTTATTTTTCAAATAAAATTTTTATTTAAGAATTTCATACAGTGAAACTCCCCAGATCCAACCCCACATCTATACCTACCCAAATTCATATACTTTTTTTAAACCCAAGAATGGTTTCTGGGTTTTTGTTTGTTTTGGTTTTTTGAGTCAGGGTTTCTGTGTCTAACTCGTAGAGTTCTGCCTGCCTCTGCCTTCGGAGTACTGGGGTTAAAGGCATGTGTCACCGTGCATGGCAAGAATGGTATTTTTTTTAATGTCCATTTTGTTGTTGTTGCTGCTGCTGCTTTTAGACTGTGTAATTTAATAACTGGGTTTTATGTAAATAGTCTTCCATGAGAGCTCAGGGCTTTACTGATTTCGAGAAGAAAAAGATACCTAGATCTGATCTTTTTCTTGGGTTGAAGAAGGTAAACACAGGCGAGGAAGCTTTGCAACTGAGAGGAGTTAAACTGTGTATAAAAAAAGTAGGCTGTGTGCGCGGTAAATGGTGAGGGAAACTGTAGAAGGCTTGGGTAGGTAGGAGAGGCTTCTTGGAGGAGGAAGGCTATCCCTTTCTAAAGGGAACGTCTGTGCTACCTCCTGAGTAGATGGTGTCACCTAAATGGCCACACTCCTTTTAAAAGTCAACCATGAATGTGAGTTTTTTCTTAACTTTCACACATTGGCTCCAGTCTTCTTCCACTGTCCTGTAGAAACTGTTAATGACGTACACCCCAGAGTGGTGTACAATTCACTTTGCATCTCTGTTGACAATATGTATTTATTGGTTGGAACTACACTTGGACATTCCAGCATTAGGCTTGGCTGAAATGCTGATTGCTCTGTGAGCCTTGGCTGTAGCTGTGAGTTTCTCCGGTCCCACTTGACCCCAAGTCCTGTGTTTCTCTGGTTCGCCCAGCCCTGCCATCCCGAAGCCGCTTATAAAATAATTAATTACACAGAGGCTTATATTAATTACCAATTCTATGGCCAATTGGCTCAGGCTTCTTGCTAACTAGCTCTTAGAACTTAACTCAACCCATAACTATTATCTATGTATTGCCACTTGTTCTGTGACTTTACCTGCATCTCATTCCATGTTGCTCCTTGGATGGCGGTTTGGAGTCTCTTTCTACTCTCTCTTCTCCTCTCACTGTCTCTTTTGGATTTTCCCTCCTGGCTCCATCCTGCCCTGTCATAGGCCAATGCAGCTCTATTTATTAGCCAATGGGAGGAACACATATTCACAGCGTACAGAAAGACATGCCACAGCACTTGGCCTCATAGACTTTTAGACCTACCTTTACTTTCAACTGTAATTTGTTTTCCTTCTGTGAGAGCATATAATTCTTTAGGCTATAGCATTCTCTACTGCCTCTTTTCTAAAATTAATAAATATTGAGTACTTAACCATGTGCCAGCCTGTATTACAGGAGCAGTGAATAGTACTGAACAAAAGGAATTCCTTCCTTCGTGGTTTATTATCTTTTAGATTCTATAACCCTAATTAGATTATACGCTTTGACCACTTATTAGGGCCTTGTTTTAAATATGTATACTCTGCCTAGTCTGAATAAAGAAGTGTGTGAGGTGTGAAGATGAATAGATCTGTCTTTATAAGTAAAGGTGGAAAAGGAACCACTTCTGAATTTAAATATGGTCTCATTTCCTCCAGAATGAGTTGGAGGATGATGAAATCCTTTTTTGAGGAAGGCTCATTTGACTGCAGTGTGTGCAGCGCTCAGAGGAAACAGGAGGAACTGGAAAGAGCGTTATTGAAGGAAAAAGTCGTAACAGTGAAGTTAGGAAGGTGTTTAATGACAGGAAGCTGGTGGATTAGTCTGCTGCATGTAGATGGGTGGGAGATGTCAGAGTGAACATGACCTGGAGGAATGGCCCATAGAGGTTCAGGGTAATTAATGCAGGGGTGGCAGCTAGTGGTGTGAATTGTCATGAGAGGTAGTAGCTGAGAATTGAGGGCTAAGAATGTTGCTGGGAAACTAGAATGTAATGGGCTTTGCTTTGGTGTCATGGAGGTCTGTAATGAATACTGTATCAAGACTTGTATCATGCCTATGGTATTACTTTATGGATACTTTTAGTTCCACTACAGTAGAATACTGTCACTGTCTTGCCACCAAACAAAGACCAAATGAACATTTATCCTCATTTAGTTTTTATTTAAACAGACTTTGTTTTAGAATAGTTTTGCATGTGCAAAAAACATGCAAAAAACCTTACCCAGTATCCCTGATAGCGCCTCTTGTGCTCTGGTACATTGTCACAATTAAGGACACAGGATTCCTATATTACTATTAAACATGCCATTCAGATTTCTCTAACTTTTCTCTAATGTCCCTTTTTATCCCATACCTACAGTTTTCTGGACTTTGATGACATGAGAACTTCAAGACCTAATCAGAAATTTTATAGACTGTTCCTCAGTTGAGACTTACCTGATGTCTTTCTCATCATGAGCCCTGGCTTGTGGGTTTAGGGAGGAAGATCAAAGGTAAAGTGCCTTTAGAGTATATTAAGGGTACATGCTGACATACCGTAGAACGGATAGCCTTCATCATTGATTATGATCTTTGCTTGCCGGATTTTATAATATATATATGATATATATCTTATCCACCTCTCCATACCAGATCTACTTTGGAAGCAAAGTATTCAGTACAGCCTATGCTCACAGGCCTTGACCCAATTCTGATCAATTTTTTTTTATTTCCTTCAACCCAATTTTCTTCTACATTTAAAAGAAAAATTTAAACCTGCGCTGATGTTTTTGAGCATCTACTGAATTAGGTTCAAGAAAGACATTGTTATACCCCAGGTGTATGCCTGATTTAATCATAAAGTAGGATTTACTGCCTTACTATGTGTTCTGATTTCATTAGCATTTATAAACACAAAGTTACCAAAGCCCTAAAAGTCTAAATACAGCTCTTAAAGTGGCTGTTTGTAAGCTACTGTCTTGTAGTTTGGTATGTGTGCCATAAAAATAGCTGACCTCTTGTTATCAACACAGGTTTCCATTCTTCCCAAGTAGTTAACACTCCTGAGAAGTTACCAGCAGAGTTCAACGTTGTCACCTGTCTTTAGAGCTGTGTGTGTGTGTGTGTGTGTGTGTGTGTGTGTTGTGTGTGTGTGTGTGTGTGTGTGTGTGTGTGTTTTGAAAAGGCTCTAACTATGCAGTCCTGGCTGCCTTTGAAATTGGAGTGACCTCTTGCATCTTTTGTGATTGTTTTGAGACAAGGTCTCACTACATAGCTCTGGCTGGCCTTGGAACTTGCTATGTAGATCAGGCTGGCCTGCAACGCCTAGAGATCCTTTTGTGTAGCTAAGGCTGGCCTGGAGCTCCTGATCCTCCTTCCTCTATATGCTGAGTGCTGGGAATACAAGTGTGTACTACCATGCCAGATTAGAGTTTTCAGGTGTTAAAGAAGTTAAGAATTTTCTTGCCTTTTCAAATTTTTTAGAGTGTGTGTGTACAAGTGCCTGAGGAGATCAGCAGAGGTTGTCAGATCACCTGGACCTGGAGTTACAAGTAGTCATGAGCTGCCCAATGTGGTTGCTGAGAATTGAACCCTGCTCCTCTGCAAGAGTAGCAGACACTTTTAAGCACTGAACCATCTCTCCAGCACTTCTTGGCTTCCTGAAAGTTACTACCTGATACTATGCATTTGGTTCTTTTGGCCCCCAGAAGCCTGTTTGGTTTGTTTGAGAAGTGCTCTTAAATTGATGTGTGAAGTATGTGTCTAGGAAACCACATTGGGAAAAGAACAGGGACACATGCGCAGATAGAGGTCGGAGGAGGACTTGTGAGAGTTGGTTTCCAAGAATCAAGTGCAGGTTACCAGGATGTGGCAGATGCTTTCACTTGGTGAGCCATCTTGCTGGCCCTCTTTTTTTAAGACAAGATCTAGCTGTATATCCAAACTGGCCTCAGATTTACTGTTTAGCCCTGGTCTTACCTTGATTCTCCTGCTTCAATTTTCTGAATGTTAGGATCACAGATATGTAGGTAGCATCACACCCAGCTTTGAAATTCTTTCTAAATTGTATAAATATACTTCAAGTTATGGATTCACTGAGTAGATTTAATATTAGATTTTGCAGTGATATGGTGCTAATAGAGATCACCCACCCATCCCACCCCCATCCCTGAGATAAGGTTTCTCTGTGTAGCCCTGGCTGTCCAGATTTTTGTTGTTTTGTTTTTGAGACAGGGTCTCACTGTTTAGCTCTGGCTGGCCTGGAACTCACAGAGATCCGTCTGCCTCTGTCTCCTAAGTACTAGGATTAAAGGCGTGTGTTACCATGGGTGGCTAATATATTTATTTTGAATTTTATACATAACCTTAGAGGTAAGGAATTTAGGAAAGTGATAAAAACATACCCTTGTGGTTTATCTTTTTGTTTGTTTGTTTTTTGAGACAGGGTTTCTCTGTTTAACTTTGGAGCCTGTCCTAGGACTCACTCTGTAGACCAGGCTGGCCTCGAACTCACAGAGATCCACCTGCCTCTGCCTCCTGAGTGCTGGGATTAAAGGCGTGAGCCACCACCGCCTGGCTCCTTGTGGTTTATCGTAAAAGAAGAAATACAAATAAAAATGGGAAGAAGTTTCTTTTAAATTTAAGATTTTACTGCACTGTGGCTTTGTTTCATCCTTAAAAGTTCACTTCAGTGGTACCCCCACCCCTGACATGCACACACATTAAAATCAGAGTGTGGGATCTCAATTTACAGGTGGCTGTGGGCCGCCTGACATGGGAATTGAACTCATGTCATCTAGAAGAGTAGTATGAGCTTATAACTGCTGACCCATCTTTCCAGTCTAAATGCGCCTTTCTCTTTTATGCTGATTGAACATTTATTAATAATCATAGCAATAATTTCTACTGCTTATTAATTGTCTACTGTGTCCTGGCATGATATTATGCTACTAGGCCCATGAGTATATAATTCTCAGCAACAACCCTGCAGAGAGTATTGTATTTTTGCATATATAAGAAACAAATAAGGAGAAATTATGTAAATGTAGTGCTGAACACAAATCTATCATAGTAAAAATCCATGTTTTCTTTGTATTACAATCTGAAGTCTTTGAAGAAAATGGGTTATTTGTCAGAATGAAATGCTTACATATTGATCTGTTCCAAGCAGGAGCAGTAAAGAATGCTTGATAGAGAAACTGTTATTTACATGCCTACACTGGCAGGAATCCCACTACTTTTCTTGTTCCTGTGAGTTAAATAATGGGTGCTGCTCCCTGGGATTCAGGGAGGTTCAGCGATCTGTCAGGCTGTGTAGGTGAGTTGGTGGCTGGTGGGTTTGCTTGATTCCAAATCTCACTGTTCAGTTGCCTAGCATGACATTCTGCTATAATTATTTTTTTAAATGTTTGCTCACTAATATTACAGTTTTTGCTGGAGCATAAAAATGAATGCATTGTATCCTGCCAACAGTGATTTATAGCCTAATGTCTGTCTGCCTATCCACACTTCTCCCTCCCCAATTCTGTATTTTTTTATTTTTTGAGGCAGGGTGCCATGTAGCCCAGGCTGGCCTTGAACTAGTTATGCAGGGAAGGGCTGACCTTAAACTTCTGTTTTTCAGGTGTTGGTATTACTGGTATTCATGGTGTCCCCTATCTCCACATTTTTAGTATTTCTTAACTGCATGCTAGAGTCAGTGTAGAGAATTGTGTCCAGCATTTGTGTGATGCATACATGGTGTTGGTTTCAGTGTAATGACTGACAGACAGAAAGCCGCTGCCCTGGTTAGACAGGCAGGCCCCATCACTATATGTCTTACACACCAGCCCGTCTTTACTCATTTGCTGCTTACTCGGCCATGGGAGTCATTTTAGTTACCTTCTTCACGCTGTACTTTGTGAAGTGTTTTCCAAGTGGGCTGTGGGTCTTTCGAAGATGGCTTCTCCCTCCCGGTACTGGGGAGGGTGGACTGGAGGAGTCTGAGAAGAGCTGTTAGAGCAACGCCAGTGCAGTAGAGCAGGCGAGTTGGCCTTCCCTTCCTTCTGAGGCCGTCGTGCTTTGCCTTTCTCAAAGCACTAATGAAACATGTTGTCTGTCAGTGATCTGTGTGTCCCTTCCACTAAAGTGAAGGGCTTCGTTGTGACATTCACTGGGTAGATACTTGTTGAATTATAGTGGTTTTTGAGACTCTCCTGTTTATGTCTGAAAAATAAATGTTTTTGGCAGTTCTAGAATGTCTCTTAACTAAAAAGATACATTTTACGTATTTTTAAATTTTGCACTTTGGTCTACAAATACAAGTCAGATACTTTTAAAATGTGTTATATTTGAGGAACAAGATAGGTACTATAGACTTATTACACTGCCAAATATTATAGTTAAATATTATGCGACAGTCAGTCTCTTGGTTTGCCTTCTCATTTTATGAAACTGTGTTAGAGATTATTCCAAAAATGTTTCGTTATTTGTTTTGTAAAGTGAAATGTAGTTGCAGAAAACCATTTAAAGCAAATACATAACTTAATGAGTTACTGTAAATCCAGCACCCCCACAACCTCCTTCCAAGCAGGGACTAGAAGGTGCCAGCAGGAAGCCCTTCCAGACTTGTAATCCCAGTGTCCTTCCTTTATCAAGTGGCTGGGATGTAGTTCAGTAGTGTGCGAGGAGGCCCTAGGTCCCATCTCTAGCATACACTGGCTTTGGGGTTTTGCTTGAGATCGCACCTTGCCATGTTACGTAGTCTGGTTTAGAATTGGACCCTCCTGCTTTGGCCTCCCTAGTTGCTGGATTACATGTCTGGCTTTTAAAAAAAAAAAAAAAAATCAGGCTTGGATTTAGCTATGCAGGTATGTATCCCTAGCCAGCAGTTAGGCCTGTTTGTTTGGGGGTGTCTTCTGATATTCCCCTTTTATCTTCCCCATTTCCCACCCCACCCCCACCTTGATTATCAACTTTTTCATCTTATGTGTCTCCTAAGTTTGGATATATATAATACGTTCACTTCTTTTCCTGTAATTTGCTAACATGAGCTGTGTGATTGGGATTTTCCTCTTCCCTTTTATTTAGTATTCTTGAACTCTGTCACTTCATGTTCAAGCTATTCCGATGTCTCTGATTCCTTTCTGCTTCTGCTATTTTTCTTTTATGGCTTTTTATTTTTAAACTCGCTTTGAAATCTTTCATTTATTTCTGTGTATTGCCTGAGGGAGCCAGAAGAGGGCATTGGATCCCCTGGGACTAGAGTTACAGAGGGTACTGGGAATTGAACTCAGTCTTCTGCAAGAGCAGCCACTGCCCTTAAACACTGAGCCGCCTTTCCAGGCCTTTGTTTTTTGAGACAGGGTTTCACTCTTGCCCTCCCTGGCCCAGAACTTGAGCCGACCTTCTACTTGCCGTCCTCGTGCTGGACTTAATGGGGTGCTGAAGTAAGCCAGCTTGCTGAGCAGTTTTCTCAAGCATGCTTTATTATCTAAAAGGGTGTAATTTTACTTATTTTTAATTGTAACTTTATAAATAGGGTTATATTCATATTTTAGCCATTTTTAAAAATATGAACTCTCTAAATTTTCAGGCAGTGACTCTGGTAGGTCAAAATTCTTGGAGTTCTCTTCTGCTGCATTTATCTATCATTAAAGTTTTATGTGGATAGGCTTCTAAGATTTCCAGGCACTTTAAAAATTTTTTTGGAGGCAGGGTCTCACTGTGTAGCCCTGGCTTCCCTGAAACTCCCTGTATAGACCAGGCTGGACTCAGACTCACAGAGATCTGTCTGCCTCTGCTTCCCATGTGCTGACAATCCAGCTTTTTTTTTTTTTTTTTTTTCTTTTTTTTTTTTTTTTTTGTTAAATACAGTGTCTGACTTTGTACCCAGAATGACCTTGAACTCACAATTTTCCTGCCTCAGGCTTAGTGCTGGGGTTATAGGTATGTGCCACCATGTGTCTTTTATTCCCATCTGGACTGTTTCTTTGCTCGACCCTCTTCTGCTCCTTTTATTTCCATTCCCAATACTGTATACTAAGTGTGGGCTCTGTCCTGGAAGAGAGCTCCAGGGTCAGCTCTAAGAGTTCAGACAGACTACAACAACCCACTCTATGGACCTTCCTGTGGGCGAGTGACACTTCCGCCATTGGAGCCTGTTAGCCTCCATTGACCAATGGTTCCCTGGGGCGTCCCAGGGAATGCCTGTTGGTTGACTGTGTTCCCAGCTCCACCAGTCACTCCATTGTTTCTCTCTCATTTAGACATGGATAGGAAACAAGGCCGTGGCCAGGATTTCAGCCCTTTGTTTCTTGGGTTTGTTGTGTTCTGCGGGTTCTCCAGTTGCTTTCTGTTGGTGGTGCTGGGGCTGAAACTAGGCCCTGCACATGGTGGGCAAGTATTCTAACCCTGAGCCATGCTCCAACCTTAGTGCCTTTATGTGATGATTGTGAAGAATCAGAAATTTGCTGCACTAGAGCAGATTTTAACTTCTGGAATGATCACATTTTGTCTTAAAATCTTGGTGATCCTTCTTCCCTAAAATTACTACCATTTAATTTTTCTGACAGTAATTTATATAGCAAAAAGCCCCAAATTATTATTATTATTATTTTTTTTTCTGTTTCTTCGTAGTTAAGATGGCATTTGAGAATCTAGTAAAGGTTCTTTGGAGAGGCAATCCTAGGATTATTCTTGATTCAGATAGTTCCTTGACTGTTCTAGTTCTGTTTGCTTGTTTTTTGAGACAGGGTTTCTCTGTGCAGCTTTGGAATCTGTCCTGGAACTCACTCTGTAGACCAGGCTGGCATCGAACTCAACAGAGATCCACCTGCCTCTGCTTCCCAAGTGTTGGCATTAAAGGGGTGCACCACCACCACCTGGCACCCAAGTTCTTAGTAGTACTTAGTAGCTAACTCATGGTGCAGAGCTAGACACATTCTAAACTTATAGAGAAATAATTAGATTTAAGTAGCTCAATATTGATAGGTTAGTGTTTGGGGAACTTGCTGGATTTTTTTTATTTAGAGATGATTTGATTGAGACATGCTTGCTCATACTCATAGATATTTGAGATGCTGAGGCAGGAAGATCACTTAAGTCCAACAGTTGGAAGCTAGCCAGAGCAGCATATTGAGACTCTATCTTAAAATAACTAGGAGCTGAGAGATGCCTTGGTGATTAAGAGCACTTACGGCTCTTGCAAACGACTAAAGTTTGATTTCCAGGTGGCCCACAACTGCCTGTAACTCCAGCCTGCAGGGATCTGATGCTTCTGGCCTCCATGGATACCAGTACACATGCACATAACTCAAAATTTAAAATGAGATAAATCTTTAAGGATAAATAAAAGATAGTTTGAAAATCTGACTTAAATGTTCAGAAAGTTAATGGAGAATTTTTTGTTAATTTTTTTTTCAAGACAGTTTTTTTTGTGTGGCCGGGGCTGTCTTGGAACTCTCTGTAGACCAGTCTAGCTTTGAACTTAGAGACTCTCCTACCTCTGCCTCCTGAGTGCTGGGATTAAAGGTGTGAACCACCACTGCTGGGCTTGAGAATTCTAATTAAAAAAAAAAAAAAAAATCTTGCCGGGCAGTGGTGACACACATCTTTAATCCTAGAACTCAGAGACAGAGGCGGGTGGTGAGAGGTTGAGAACAGCCTGGTATACAAAGTGAGTTCCAGGATAGTCAGGTCTACTCAAAGAAACCCTGTCTCGAAAAAACAACAACAAAAATTCTTTTATATGTATGTTTGTGTGTGCACATGTCTGTGGGTACCTACAGAGGCCAGGAGAGGGGGCAGATCTGGAGCTGGAGTCTCCAGGACTTGTGACTTCCTTGGCATGGGTGCTGGGAACCACTCCTCAGAGCAGCATGTGCTCTTAACCACTGAGTTGTCTTTTTAGCCCAGTGGAGAGTTCTTTTTATGTTCAGAAGAACAAAGGCTAAATTGTATACAGATGACCTAACATGTCAGATGCTTGCTATATATTAGGAATCAGCTGTATGTAAACAATTGTAGCATAAATCAGTCTTCTGTACTCATCCCCAGTGTCACAACTGAAAAAGGGGAGCGTAGATTCTTCTAGACATTGTCAACTTAGATTCATGGTTACAGAGGAAATATGGGGAGTAGGGATTGGCTTTCCTCTAGAGATAAAGGGATCTACTAACTCAAATGATCTGGCTTGGTGGAAAAGTGCCTTAACCCCCTGAGCCATCTTGTGAGAGCCCAGTTTTATTTGAAAATAGTACGTTCCAGTGGTCTGCCTGTCTGCCTGCCTGTCTGTCCTCCCTCCCTCCTTCCTGATACAATTTTCCAAGTGTTATTTAGTATGGCAGCACAGTTCTGTGGTGGAGCACTTGCCTCTACAAGAAACCTTGACCAGAATACCTCTTAAAGGAGAAGAAAAGTTTGGCAAGTTCCACCACAAAGCAGAATGGGAAACAGTGCCAGACATGATGTTCTGTACTTGGACGGCAAATTGCTCAGTAAATGGAGAGACTGTTCCAGCCTTGACTTTTGTTTCACAGTTAGATTAATTTATCTCCTTTGTTTAGTTGAAATCAAACGTAAGGTGACATAATTTGGGTATGCTTTTCCCTTTGTGCTTCTCATCTAGTTTGACAGCAAGTTATAGGCAGGTTATACTTGAGGAATTCTGCTTAGGGATATTGAGTCTATTGTTTGCTGTTTTCTTTCTCTGGTTAGCAATTGGCCTGACTTTATCTGAATTAAGTACCTCATGGGTATTGAACTTTAGTGTTTGTAAGATAATCCAATGTCTGTTGTTTCTTTTGAACTACTTACACTAATAACCAGTAGAGGAATATAGTAGGAGAGATTGAAAGTCTTTAATAGAAGTTTAGACACGATTTATAAGGCGGAGTTGTCATTGTTAGGCTTCTGTGATGTATGTGCACAAGTGTGTGCTGGTCTCTGCATTCCAGAGGCCAAAGGTGGGTGTTGGGTATCTCCTCCTTTCACTTTCTGCCTTATTATTTTGAATCATCCTGGGACTAGGCTGGTAGCCAGAAAACCCTATTGAGTCTCCTGTCCACACAGGTGTGAGGTTACAGGCATGTGTGGCCATACCAGTCTTTTTTTACAGGAGAGCTAAGGACTTGATCTCAGGTCACCATGCTTGCACAGTGATCACTCTTAACTAGTTGAGCCATCTCCCCAGCACGGTGTCTTATGGTGCTCAGACTGACCTTGACCCACTAATCACCCTGCCTCTTCAGTGCTGGATTACAGGTGTGTGCCACAAGGCCCAACTATAGGCTGGACCTTTGAAAGATGGTAGGGAACGTAGTAGCAAGCTTACAGAGCAGTGACCAGTAAACACTTGATGAGGATTAGTATAGTTTGAATTGACTTCAGGAAGAGAGAGGACAGTATCCTAAGGATGTAGATCTGGGTTGGGTATATTGATGGCAGCATATACTTTCCCAGGCCTTTGCACTGACAGAGCAGTGAAGGCAGGATGGCGCCCAGGCAGAAGTGAGCGTGGGCTCTGCAGCGCACTTCAGTGAGTCGCATCCACTTCACTGCCCTGTGTCTGTTTCCACATACAAAATAGAACCCAATAGTAGTCACTATCGGTAGCGTTGTTACAGAGCTCGTGAGTTAGTTTTAGTAAAGATTTTAAAACGATACCTACTATTAATGAGCCTCAACAAGTCTTCTTTTAGTCTCTTGTAATACATGCACACAGGTACATTTCTCTACAGGAAAGCCAGTTAATATTTGAATTTGAGTGTGTATGTTTAAAGATAACATCTTGTTTTGTGGTGTAGACCTACCCTAAACTCTTCTGCTTCGGTCCCCTAAGTGCTGTGTTAAAAGGTAGCCTGCACCACCTGAATTTCAGTTTCTGTTATTACGTAGATTATTCTAGAAAAATTGAATCATACCATTTCTCAGCTACCAAAGTAACGTAATAGCAGAACTGTTGGAAAGATGTATATCAAACCATTTTAGGTGTGGGAATTTTATTTAATCGTGGGAGAGTAGAAGGGTCTCTCCCAAATCTGGGTGTTGGAACATTCTTAAAGTTTCTGAGCTGAAATGTTAAGGATAACTAACAGTTGGCTAGAGTTAGGTGTGCAGTGAACAGTTTGAAGCACAGAAATGTAAGGAAACGTAATCTAGGGACATACTATCACAGTTCCTGTATATTGGAGTGTCCATCTAAATATACTACAGTTTTGGTGGTCTAGGGCTAGGTAATAAAACACTTAGAGTATTTTCAAATTGTGTTTTCAACTTAAAAAAAAAAAAGAAACATTTTTTTGTTGGTTGGGTGGGGGCACTTTGCAATTGAGATATTTGTGGTATTCTAAATTTTTCTTTTTTAAAGTATATATATATATATATATATATATATACATACATATATATGGGGGAAGGAGGTTGTGCACAAACCAGAAAAGGGTATAGAATCCCCCTGAAGCTGGAGTTAAGGAGTCGTAAGCTGCCCAGTGTGGGTTCTGGGAACCAGTCTCAGTCATCTGGAGGGGCAGTGTAACTGCTGAGCTATCTCTCTGGCCCTGTGATACCGTTGGTTTTTTTTATGACAGGGTCTCACTATGTAGCCTGACTGGCCTGGAACTCACAGAGATCTGCCCACCTCTCCCTACTGAGTACTGGATGGATTGAAAGGGATTAAAGACATATACCACCATATTGGGCCTCTGGTATTATATTTTGAAGTCATTATTTATGGGTCAGTCAGGGATTTCTTGTAACAAAATGTTATGGGTTTCCCCCTCTCATTTAAATAGATCTTAGTAATATTTATGACTCCTAATGTTTATATTTTTAGAACATTTTAATTAAAATTTTTGCCTTATGTTTATGGGTGTTTTGCCTATATGTATGCCTGTGTATCACATGTGTACCTGGTACCTACTGTAGTCAGAAGAGGGCATCAGATGCCTGTAACTGGAGTTATAGGTGGTTATGAGCTGCAATCATGTTAGTCCTCTGGAAGAACAGCAAGTGCTCTTAACCACAAAGCCATCTCTCTAGCTCCTATATTTTAAGAATGTTTATTACCATACCGATGCCTAACAGGTTCTTATTCTGTTTATGGATTTGAAACTAGCTTTGAAGTCATTAAATACATAAAACTTCACTGATAAAATTTGCCCTTGGATTTAAAGAACGAGTCAGCCCATAGACAAATACATGTATTTTTTTTCCCCAATAGTCCTGAATTTTAAACTAGGAGCTTTAGTGTGAAAGCTGAGTTCTTCAACAGAACTTACCAGTTAGTTAAAGAGATGTCCAAGACATAAACAAGAGAAATGCATGTGGTACTATGGTGTACCGACATAATTTAGCAATTTGATAGATGTCATTTAAAAGAATGACCAACTGTGTAGACTTCAAGGTCAAAAGGAAAAGCATTGCCGTATTCATACTCGGTCGTCGCACATTCCTAGGTCCTGAAGTATCCAAGCTGCTGTCCCCAGTTTTAGCAAGGATACTTCAACTAACATAACAAAAGCTCAAGTAGGTAGGTGCTCACTGACATCAAGGAGGGACTCCAAAGTCCAGGCAGGCTCCCTCCCTCCCTCCCTTTCTTTAAAAAAATATCTTTCATTGTTTATTTATTTTTATTTTTATTTATTTATTTATTTATTTTTGGTTTTTCGAGACAGGGTTTCTCTGTGTAGCTTTGCGCCTTTCCTGGATCTCGCTCTGTAGACCAGGCTGGCCTTGAACTCACAGAGATCCTCGTGCCTCTGCCTCCGCCTCCCAAGTGCTGGGATTAAAGACAAAGTGTGTGCCACCATACCCAGCCATAATTATCTTGATAATAGATGGATTTTTTTTACTTGATACCAATTCTGAAAGAGGACAGTAAATTCTGAGTTGAGTATGAATGAACATAACTGTACATTTTTATAGCTGTTTTCATTTTATATTGTATTTGTTGCTTTATCTTCTTATGTTACTGAGATGGTGTTAATAAGTAAAAACTCAACCTTTTTTTCTAAATTTCCTAGGTTGTCTTTTTTTAAAGACTTGTATGTATAAATATTTGCCATCATGGTGTGTGTGTGTGTGTGTGTGTGTGTGTGTGTGTGTGTGTGTGTACCTGCAGCTGGAGCTACAGGTGGTTGTGAGCCACCATGTGGGTTCTAGGAACTGAACTGATCTGCAAAAGCAGCAAGTGCTCTTAACCACTGAGCTGTGTCTCCAGCCTCTTGTTAAAAAATTCTTTTCTGTCTGAGAATGTTGGCACCGGGCAGAGCTGTTAAGACATTAATAACAAAATGCTGAAAGTCCTGAGATTTAAATTATTTTAAATTGCTTAAATCCCAGAGATCGGAAGGATTCAGTTAGGTGCTATGATTGGCAGAGCCCAGTCAACATGAGTGCAGTGGAGGAAGGAAGTGACTGTTGCGCTGGAGGGAGATGAGGAAACAGCTGCTGCAGCGCTCACTCTTCGGAGAAGTCCTGTGGGCGTGGCCGCCATGGGTGATGGGGGAGAGGCGTCCTTAGTAGAATCTTTTTTATAAGTTCAAAACAAAAGTCAACTATTGATGAACTAATTCATGTTATAGAAAAAGCCTTGTGATAGAATAGGCTAGTCTAATCGGGTAAGAGGTGCCTTTTGGCCTTGAGTTTTCTGGTAAGTCCATAAGTTGACCATGCGTGTGTGTGTGTGTGTGTGTGTGTGTGTGTGTGTGTGTGTGTGTCTACTAAAACTAAAAATAACCTAGCATAGCATTTTCCTCAAGAACTTTGAGCTTAAGTTTAAACTATAAAAATAAATACATTAAAGAAAATCCAGAAAGGCTAACAAAGGCCATTACCAAAACAGCTTTTTTTTTTTTGGGTTTTTTTTTTTTTGGTTTTTTTGAGACAGGGTTTCTCTGTGTAGCTTTGCGCCTTTCCTGGATCTCGCTCTGTAGACCAGGTTGGCCTCGAACTCACAAAGATCCACCTGGCTCTGCCTCCCGAGTGCTGGGATTAAAGGCGTGCGCCACCACCGCCCGGCCAAAACAGCTTTTAAAATATACTTTCTTCCCTCCAGTTTTTACAAGTTCTTTTGTTTATTTCAGTTATTGTTTTATACAGTCAATTTTAGTGGCTACTGAATAGTAGACTGAATAGGTAACTTTGCAATTTCTCTATTGCAGGATATGTAAGTTAGTAGTTTCCCAATCTTTAATGATTCTTGGAATATTTGTGGGGGTGGAGGAGGGAGAGGGAAGGTTGTAGAGGGGTTCTAATTGTATATAATATAATTTTGTATATTTTTGGACAGAAATAAATGGTTTTTTTTAATTACTAATATCTTTGTTTGCTACATACCATGGACTGTGCCACATAATATTTAACATCGGATTTTGTTTTGTTTTTCATCTCCTTGATTGCTAATGAAGTCTAATATTGTCTCCCATTTTTGCTCTTGACACTTATTTTATCTGCTGTGGCAGACTTAGTGCTTGGATAGGGAGTGGTGGTGACTGCTCTAAAATGATAGTTTACAACAGTTCTGCGTTTCTCCTTGAAAATACGACGACGACTGCCAGTCTTGCTAAGAAAATGCTACTCTGCAGTGTCACCCTTGCGTTCTCAGCTCTGCTTGCTGTACTTCCTGGAATGCTAGAGCACACTGGCTGCTCTATACTGTGCCTCTACTCCACTCCAAGATCATGTCCACGGGGTAATATGCCAGCATTGTAACAGGTTGGAGGGACACACATGCCACAATAGAATGTGAATACCCGACATCACGTTTAAGAACCAAAAAAGGACCTAATAAAGGAATTTGTATAAATGTACTTTAAAAGAAAACCACATTTGCCCCCTCTAAAGTAGTTTCTGAGAATATTTAGTCAAGAGATTGTGATTTTTGAGTGCTTGTCACATTAATGCACGTGTGTTACCTGTAGCAAAGAGGCGCAGCCCAGCACTGCTAACAGCAGCCCAGGGAGTTCCTAATCTGCTGACGACCTCCACTCAGGTAAAGGCTGATGATGACTGCGCTGCAGGAAAGGTTTTGGGGAGAGCCAGAGTGAAACAAAGTGAGTGTATTCTCAGATGTAGGAAGTCACAGCTTGTACCCCCTAAGTTTGGTAACAAGTTCATTAACTATTAAGACAGAGATGTGGGGTGAGGAGGAGGCATTAAACAACCCCAGAACATGATAGGCCTCTTAAGAGAGTCACTTTTAGGTGTCTTTACAATGCCTGTTCATGTGATCCTGTGGCTCAAATGCTGTAATTTACCACAAGGTTTAAAGATTAATCAAAGCTTAGACTTGAAGTTTAAATAGTAAGTAGAAATGTATGGGCCAATTTATAATTTTTCTTTGAGAATTTTCTTTGTAAATTAAATTGTAAGTTGATTTTTATCTTGTTATGCTTTTAAGAATGAGAGAGGATTGTTGATATGAAAGTTGAGGCTACAAACACTTGGGGATGTGACTTATCTGATGGAGTGCTTGCCTCGCTTGCCCAAAGCTCTGGGCTCCTTCCCCAGCACCTCAGAAACCAGGCGTTACAGCAGGAGTAGGCCTGTAATTCTAGCACTCAGAAGGTTGACGCCACATAGGTTCTGGCCTTGAGTAAGCAGAGTTCACTTAGTATTTTAGCACTCTTGTTTGAGATGTTTTTAGGAAAACTTCCTATTATCTCTATACAAGTTTGGCTTATATCAGCTGTATTGAAGTTTCTTGACTCTTGAGTCAGCAGGAAAGACAAACTAGATACTAGGGAGAGGGGATTGGTACCCATAGGTGATGTTTATATACTGTTACCATGGTGTATAGTTGTTGGAGTTTGGGTTCTGAGTTTGCCTGCATGGATGTTCACTCTGTTTTTGCATATTAGCCAGAATGCTTAGCCTGAGTCCTTTTCCCTCATCTATAAAATAAGGTTCACAATTGTCTCAACTTTAATTGATGGGTAGCTGACATACAGCAGGCAGGGTGTTCAGTATAATGTCTGGCCCTGAACAGACGGGCTGAGGTTATCCTGAGGAATTTAGTAGTGACTCCCAGGATCCAGATAGACAAGTTCTGTATTCTTGAAGTAGCCTGTGACTGCTCTAAGAAGAGTGGAGCTCTGCAGGGACTTCTCCCCATTTCAGTTAGCTGACCCTGAACCACGCGAATAGGTGTAGGCTTTCGTTGGCTTTAGAAATGAGACATCTTTATGTACACAAAAATGAGTTAAACAGCGCGTGTGCGTGCGTGCGTGCGTGCGTGCGTGTGTGCGTGCGTGTGTGCGCGCGTGCGTGCGTGCGTGCATGTGTGTGTGTGTGTGTGTGTGTGTGTGTGTGTTTTGTATCAGGGTTTTATTACATAGTCCTGGCTGTCTTAGTTTGGGTTTCTATTACTGTGAAGAGACACAGTGACCACGACAATTCATATAAAAGAAAACATTTCATTGTGGTTACTGGCTTACAGTTCAAAGGTTCAGTTCATTCATCATCATGGTGGGACATGGCGGTGTGCAGGCAGACATGGTGCTGGAGAGGTAACTGAGAGTTCCACATTTTGTTCAAACAACAGGAATCTGAAATACTGGGTGTGGCTTAAGTATATATAAGACCTCAAAGCCCACCTCTACAGTGACATACTTCCTTCAACAAGGCCATACCTACTCCAAGAAAGCCACGCCTCCTAATAGGGTCACTCCATATGACCTATGGGAGCAGATTTCATTCCAGCTACCACAATTTTTTTATTATCACTAATACATGTGATGCTGTCAAGTTATGTTTTATTTAATGTTTATTTATTGTTTCAAATAATATTAAGCAACTACTTCTTTGTATGCATTATAACTGTCAAAACTGTATTGTGTTTAAATATACAATATTATATGGGGAGCTGGGCATGGTGGTGCACACCTTAATCCCCATACACGGGAGGCAGAGGCAGGGGGATCTCTTAGTTTGAGGACAGCCTGATCTACATAGTGAGTTCCAGGACAGCCAGGACGGCAAAGAGAGACCCTGTCTCAAAAAAAAAAAAATCCTAAATATATGTATTTATTTATTATTGGTATGGCATAGTCAGTTGCAAATTTTTCTCAATTTGGATGTGTATATGTAAATGTTCATTTGCTTTTTCCAGAGTTTAAGATTTATATTAATTGATAACTTTTTTTTTTTTCCAGAACTATACGGGTAAATGGGTCCAGTAATTGGAATGACTCCAGATAAGAGAGCTGAGACCCCAGGAGCCGAGAAGGTTGCAGGACTAAGTCAGATTTACAAAATGGGAAGCTTGCCTGAAGTTGGGGATGCTGCGAGGCCAAAGGCCACCCTAGTGGGCAGTGACTCAGCGGATGACGAACTGACAAACTTGAACTGGCTTCACGAAAGTAGTAATCTTCTAACCAACTTCAGGCTTGGAAGTGAAGGTCTCCCGATGGTTAGCCCATTGTATGACATAGAGGGGGATGATCTGCCGGCCTTTGGACCGTCCTGCTACCAGAACCCAGAAAAAAAGTCAGCAACTTCAAAGCCCCCATACTCCTTTAGTCTTCTCATTTATATGGCTATTGAACACTCTCCAAATAAATGTTTGCCTGTCAAAGAAATTTATAGCTGGATTCTGGACCGCTTCCCATACTTTGCCACTGCACCCACAGGCTGGAAGAATTCTGTTCGGCATAACCTGTCCCTGAATAAGTGTTTTCAGAAAGTGGAAAGGAGCCATGGCAAGGTCAGTATTTATCAACATTGCTCTGTGTGGTGGGGGAAGTAATACAGGCCCTTACGATATGGGGACACCAAGGAAGCGAAGCCGAGTCAGATTAGCTTGAGACTAATTATATTTATCATTTGCTTTCATTTCTGATGCTTTAAAGTTTTTTAGTGTTGAGACATTTTTACTAGAATTACATTCAGTCTGCCTTTGGCACCTGGATGATTCTTACCAGTGCTCCTTCCTCACCCCATTATCCACCTGACCAGGAGTTGAAATTGTGCTGTGTTCGGCAAGCACTCCACTGTGCTGTATACCTAGACCACCAAGTTGTTTGTTTCTCCTTTTGAGGGTGTGTGTGTCTCATTGTAAAAGATTTTACTTAATTTAGTCATGGGTTTGTGCACGAGTACAACAGTGTCTTCAGAAGTCACAATAGGACGTTGGCTTCTCCAGAGCTAGAATTAAAGGCATTTGTGAACTGCCTAATGGGGGTGCGAGGAACTGAACCTTGGTTTTCTGGAGGGGCCATGCATGCTTTTAACCTTGGTTCCATCTCTCTAGTCCATGGAGTGGATCCCCCCCCCCCCCAATTTATACAACTATATCAGTATATCTCCTATTTATTCAGTATAAAAATCTACCTCATAATGAGACTGTAGCTCATTTACATTAAAGAATATGACTGGAGTTATTTTTAGTTTGCTTTTTCTCTGTTCTATGTTTTTAAATTTGCTTTTTAAATGTGCTTTAAAAAATGAGTTTTCTCCCAGCACTTGGGAGGCAGAGGCAGGTAGATCTCTGAGTTCCAGGCCAGCCTGGTCTACAGAGTGAGTTCCAGGACAGACTCCAAAGCTACACAGAGAAACCATGTCTCAAAAAAACAAACAATAATAATAATAATAATAATAATAATAATAAAAGTTTTCTGTAGCTATAGATGTCACATAAAGGCAGTAGTATACTCTGTCTGAGTGAGAAATGTAGGCAGGCAGAGTGGAAAGACGCAATGAATGTGAAGGCTAGGGAATGTCATCATCAGGTACTTAGGCTCCTTGATTTGATTTGTGACATGTGCGTTGTTTTCCTAAACATGTCTCCATTCCTTGTCAAAGGAGGACCACACTTAGTACTGCACATGGACATAGTTTCAATAAAGATGCAGGTTTGAACAGTCTAACACCTGCCTCATGACTCTGCTGACCTGGTTAGACATTGTGTTGTAAGGTAAGACTAGCTTGAGAAATTCATTTTCCTTGATTTACAGAATACGTACCACCATGTTCAGACTTGCTTGGATTCGTGTTCTTTACCATTAGCTTTTTAAACCTGTTTTAAAAACTGTTTTCACTGTCATCTTTTTAGTTTAGTGTTTTCTTGGGTAATCTCATCTATTCCCAGGGCTTCACTTAGCATCTGGTTGCTAATGACTCAAGTTTGTCTCCTAAAGCCAGACTTAATTTGTAGCTAATCGTTTAATCTAGAGTTATGTTGACGTTTATGTAAGTTGAACTTTATGCCTCCCTCTTCTAGGATCCAAGATTCTAAGCTTGATGTTTTTCTTTATGATGCCTAGTTACTTGGATATAAAATTTGAAAGGAGTTTATACATTATCCTGCTGAAGTCTCTTACTGCATAACCAGGAAAATGAGACCCAACTAGGTAAAGTCATTTGACCATTGCCTGCAGAAATCAAGTTAGAATCTAGGAAATAAATTACCTATAAATTCTCAAGGATCCTAGTTTAGATCTTCATTTCTCATCAATTGAAATGCACATATATATGTATGTGTGTGTATACATATATATATATAAATGGTAATAATAGCTTTAGAAATTTATTTTTCCTTGATTTGCATAATACATAATACCATGTTCATACTTGCCTGGATTCTTTTTCTTTACCATTACCTTTTTTGAGGGGGCAGGCAGTGTTTCGAGACAGGCTTTCTCTGTATAGCCCTGGCTGTCCTAGAACTCGCTCTGTAGACCAGGCTGGCCTTGAATTCAGAGACCCACTGCCTCTGCCTCCCAAGTGCTGGGATTAAAGGTGTGCGCCACCGCTGTCTGTCAACCATTAACTTTTTAAACCTTTTTTTTTTTTTTTTTAACTTTTTTCATTGTTGTCTTATTAGTTGAGTGTTTTGGGTCATCTCTTATATTTATATATGTGTATGTACATATATACACATACGGCGTGGGTGATTTGAATCAGATGTTCCAAGAGCCAGATCTGTCACTTCATGAAGTTAGCCTCAGTAGCCTCATGTCACTTCAGGTGGTTGTGAATTCTAAACTGTAAAACAGTGAGTTACGGACATTAAAGAACTCCCAGGGCTGGAGAGATTGCTGAGCCATTGAGAACATATGTGCTCTTCTAGAGGAGCAGAGTTTGGTTCCCAGCACCTGGCAGGTCAGGCAGCTCACAACCCAGTAACTCCAGCTCCAGGAGATCTGATGCGCTCTTCTAGCCTGTGCAAGCTCGCGCGCGCGCGCGCACACACACACACACACACACACACACACACACACACACGGGTGGCATAACCACCACACATACACAAATCAGTAAGTAGTCAATCTTTGAATAAAAACATTCCTTAGAATAGTTTTTAGTGTTCTCTCAATCTGATCTCTGGTGTTGATGCTGTTTAAAAAATCACTCCATGAACTACCGCTCCCCACCCCACCCCCTACCCCCACACAGCACACTAGCTATTCCAGTGTGTGGTCTTTATCCTATCCCATCTAGAGTGCATTTTCCTAGTCTCTGGAGAAACCACTTCCTCGGAGCTCAGTTCGGAAGCTCCCCCATAGGCACTTGCTGCTTGGTGTATCTATTCCCGGCTCCTGTAACCTTTCCTTTATTGTTTCTATAGTTAGATATTGAAGGGACCAGTAATCGGCCCAAGACCAAGTTCTCAGCAGCACAAGGGATTTATTTGCCCCAGAGGGACAAAGGGCAGGGGATAAGAGACAAAGACAGGAGGTAGAGGATGAGGGAGAAGAGGAAGAGAACAAGGGAGAGGGGGCAGGGAATTTGTCCTGGAGGGACAGAGGACTGCCTCTGGATAGAGAGGAGACAGACATGGCACACAGGCAAACGGCAGTTAACAAAGGTACAAGGGGAACCCCCGTGTTAGGATGAGGTGTTTAATTTTGATTGGACAGGTTAATTAGGGCAGCCAAAAGGGGCTTTTGATTGTTGGACTTCAGTACTCTGATGGATGGACCTTGGTTGTCAGTCTCAGGAGGAGGAAGCAGTGGCCAGCTTTAGGGATGTAATCTAATGGTTCTAGCACGGCAGAGGGAATGGGGGAAGGGCAAGGCCTGCCAGAGCCATGTTTGCTATGCGCGGGCTGGCTAGAGTCCCTTCGAATATTATAGCTGTGTACAAGGTTTTATTCCCACCAGAGTGGGTATAAACTCTCTTACACCCTACTTATCCCTTGCCTCATAGTGATTGGTAGCAGAGGGGCCATGATTCAACCAGCCTTTCAGCCGTAGGTGAATGGTTCAAAAGGTAGGCAAAGATCCTCAGGCTCTTGTTCCCTGAAGTTAGAGAGGGAAGAATAGATTAAGGTGTGTGTGGAGGGGTGGAGGGATTATTCTGCAACCTTTTAAAAAGTTCAGTAGTTCCCATTTTAATGCATAATTTATTTTTACCTTATTTAATGGTACTTAGGCATCTGAGTTTAGGTTTTTCCAAAAACTACTACAGTGAAAGTTCTTTCACTGTAATAATAAATAAAGATTTATTTATTTATTATGTATACAGCATGTATAACTGCAGGCCAGAAGAGGGCACCAGATCTCATTACAGGTGGTTGTGAGCCACGATGTGGTTGCTGGGAATTGAACTCAGGACCTCTGGAAGAGTAGCCAGTGCTCTTAACCACTGAGCCATCTCTCCAGCCCCGTATTTATACTTTTTACTTGTTTGATTTTTATACAGTGAGCTCATTCACCCTCCCCTCCCTTCTTCCTTCTTTCTCTCCCTTCCTTCCTGGAGATAGGGTTTCATGTAGCCCAGCTGGGCTCAAACTCTGTGTTTATTGAGGGTTTATTGAGGGGATTCCAGTTTCAGAGGTTGAATCTATAATCATCATGGTAGGGGAGGACAGCGGACAGGCAGGTGTGGTGCTGAAGTAGTAACTGAGAGCCTGCATCTTAAGACACAAGCATGAGGAACTGAGAATGGCGTGGACTTCTGAAACCTCAGAACCCATCCCAGAGACACACTTCCTCCAACAAGGCCACATCTCCTAATCCTTCCCAAACAGCTTCACTGCTGGGGACCATGTATTTAAAGCTTGTGGGGGCTATTCTCATTCAAATCACCACAATGGCCCGGAAGTCATTAAAGATTTCCTTTTCTTTTTTTGAAACAGTGTTTCAAAATTTAAATCATGGCTGACCTCAGATTCACTATGTAGACCACGATGGCCTAGAACTCACAGAGATGCCTTTCCCTCCCGAGTGTGCCACCACCGCCCAGCCTATTTTATTTTATGTGTATGTCAATGAGTGTATATGTGTGCTCTGTGTACATGTAGGAGTCTGCAGAGGCAAGAAGGCATTAAATACCTGGAACTGGAGTTAAAGTGGCTGTAAGCCACCATGCGGATGCTGGAAAGTGAACCTAGGTCCGTCCTCTGCAAGAGCAGCCAGTGCTCTTAACCTGAGCCAGCTCTGCAGTTCCAGGCCTGATCTCTTGATCTTGATCTGCCTGCCTGTTTCCTTAAATGCTAGTATTTCACATCTGCCTATCTGAGCAATTGCAGTGTTCAGAGAAAAGAATAAGGAGGTGAGAGCTAGGGAATGGGAAAGGATAGTGTTTCCATTTCAGGTAGAATTTGAGAAAGAGAAATACCTGTCTGTCCATGAAGATTGAGATAGAAATTGTACCACTGGAGCAAAAATTAGCAAGCTATCACAAGTAAGGGTAAGAGAGAAGAAGCTATGAGTACACACCACCACCGTCCCACTTGGTGAAGCAGTGATTTTTATTTGAGTTACTTAATAAGAATGTGTGAGGGGTTACTTACAGGAGCAGAAATGAGTCAGAGACGGCTCCATCACCAAAGCCCACCCCAGCACAGGTGACAGCCCACAAAGGTAGAAACCTGGAGCCCACTGCACAGCCTGCAGGCAGTTCAACAGATCCGAGAGTGTCCTTTCCAGGTGCCTCAGTGGTCCCCACCTCCTCAGGCAGCTCAGTGGCCCCCACCTCCTCAGGCAGCTCAGTGGCCCCCACCTCCTCAGGCAGCTCAGTGGTCCCCACCTCCTCAGGCAGCTCAGTGGCCCCCACCTCCTCAGGCAGCTCAGTGGCCCCCACCTCCTCAGGAAAGCTCAGTGGTCCCCACCTCCTCAGGAAAGCTCAGTGGTCCCCACCTCCTCAGGAAAGCTCAGTGGTCCCCACCTTCTCAGGAAAGCTCAGTGGCCCCCACCTCCTCAGGAAAGCTCAGTGGTCTCTGCTGCTTTCATGGACTTGGCTGGTCTCTGCAAGGTCTTTGTAGCTTGTCATGTCTGGGGAGAGTGACTCTCAGAATTCTGTTTACTCTGGGAAGGAGGAGCCTAGTGAATCTGTATCTTTCAAGGGCTTCCTGAAGCTGTTCTGAGTTGTTTACTTTTTTCTGTCTTGAGCTCCCCTGCAGGATGGAATGTTTCAACCCTAGAGGAAACTGCTTGATGTTGATGAAAACTAGAACACTGTGCTTGATAGTTTGAGACTTAGGAGAGTTATTACTTTCAGGGGCGGAGGAAAAGTGCTTATGGATTTATTGATTTATTTGCTTGGGGGCAGGTCTTAATGTAGCTCAGGCTGGCTTCCAGTGGAACTTGATAGGCAGCTAAAGATGACCTTGAACTCCTGGTGTCCTGCCACCACCTGTTAGAATTGCAGTTTTTCACCCCACAGCTAGGTGGTTTTGTTTTGTTTAAATGTATGAACCTTTTGAGTTAGTGTCTCAGAATGTATTTTCCTTTGCATCTGTTGGATTTGGTCCCTGAATGGATGGTATTTAGAGATGAGGTTTCTCCCCACAGGAGGAAGGCAAGGTCTGCCTTCTGTCCCCTTTGTATTATCCACAGCACTTCAGAAAAGCGGGTCTAAAGGCTTAAGGCCTTTTTTTCCAGGTCTGGAGATCAGACCTAATGGCCATTGCATATGCATGGCAGGCGTCCAGGCGTCCACCACTGAGTTACGTTCCCAGCCAACATCCAATATTGTTTCTCTGAATTTTTGTGGAATGTAAGTGAACATTATGACTGTGATTTTTAGTCTATAAATACAGAATTAAATTTTTGCTAGTCTGGTTACGGTTTTAATGTTTTGTAATTTGGTGATTGTACATATATATGAAGGGATTAGATAAGACAGAACTTTTAAATGTATAAGGCAAGAACATAACATTTCAGACATAGTAATATTGTATCTTCTCTGAATTTGTTATTTAAACTTTTATTAAGATGAATCTTTGCAATTTAGCCCTTAATATATTCCTTTCTACAAAACCTTCAGTGGTTTTTCTACCAATCTTAAGTTTTAAAATTCATGATAATAAATGAGAGAATGCCTATTTTCTGTTTCCCAGTCTATTTCTTATCAGCAAGTTTCATTTTAGAATAGTATTTCTAACACTTTTATCATTTGTGGTTATCACTAACCAAAGTTTAAGTGAGAGTTAGTTAAAAATTCTTTTTGCAGACTCTGGAATATAGATGAGCAAATACATAGTTTATCTCTTGTTACTGGTGGCTCAGGAACAGACCAGTGGAAGGAAATGCTGCCATGGCAACATAAGCCAGACTGTTATTTGAAACTGTACTGAAACTGCAAGTTCTCAGTTTTACAGTGTGCTGTTTCAAAGAAATAGCTTTTTCTACTGTGATCAAAAAAAAAAAAACTTTCAGACTTCCTACTATAGAATTTTAAACAAGACTTAAACCAGTTTGTAAGAGATATCTCTGGAATACCAAAGTAGAACATGGGTAGTTATTGATAGACTTGTCTTGGTCAAAGTATGAAGAATTACTTGTGTATATGAAACCTAATTGGAACAAAAGATGTGTGTTGACAGTTTTATTTCCCAATTGTCAAAACATATCATTTTGTCTAAATGACTGAACAAAAATCTAAATTAGTTTTTATCACTTAATCTAAAAATACATTTGCAAATTTTAACATTTCTTGGAAAAACTTGTCAGTTGCTTGGGTTTTTTTGTTATTTTTGTTTGTTAGTTTTTGAGACAGGGTGTGCACAATGTGTGTGTGTGTGTGTGTGTGTGTGTGTGTGTGTGTGTGTGTAAATTATATAGTGCTGGCTGGGACAAAACTCACTATGTAGACCAGGCTAGCCTCGAACTCGAGACAGTCCTCTTGCCTCTGCCTAGCCCTAATGCTTTCTGTGGTGCCTTGCCACTGAATGCAAGAGAGATGTCTCAGCCCATTCCTCCCTATGTGACTGTGTTAAAAGTCTTGCTCAGTTTTCCTTTATCTGCGTGTCTCATTTGCCAGGGTGTTTAAAACTGTTTTGTTCTCAGCAGATGGGCTTTTCCACAGATAAGACGCTTTCCCCCCAAGTTAGTTTATCCCTTACTGCTTATCACCTAAACTTCTAAAAACATTTACTTTTGTTCTTACTGGTTTGTTGTTGTTTTGGGTTTTTTGAAACAAGGTCTCTCAGTGTAACCTTGACTGTCCTGGAACTTACTCTGTAGACCAGACAGGCCTTGAACTCATAGAGATCCTGCCTCTCTGCCTTCTGAGTGCTGGGATTAAAGGCATGCTCCACCACTGCCCAGCTCTATTATTGGTATTATTAACCCCCTTCAACTAGCATTTAATAAACACCCCATGTCAATTTCAAAATAACCAGTTAATGTTAATTTATTTTGAACTGTGTCACTTGGATATAAATTACATTATTTGAATCTCATTGCAACTCACTTGGATCTTTTATTTTGTGAGTAAATTGTGAAATGTCTGACTCCACATTGAATGATTTGTCCAGTTTCACATGATCAGGCAGTAAGTAGTAATGAAAAACGTGGGTTTTAAGATTTTTTTTTAAAAATTACATATTATGTGTCTAAGTCTGTGTGAGTATGTATACTTCTATGTGAGTATCAACAGAGGTCAAAGAGGGCAGCAGATCCCCCAGAACTGCAGTTATATGTGGTGTGAGCCCTCTGGTATGGGTGCTGGGAACCAAACTTGGGTCTTCTGCAAGTGCAGTACAGTTTACTATTAGCTGCTGAACATCTCTCCAGCCTCAGATCTTAGTTTTTAAACTTGTGGAACAATATTTTTTCATCATGCTATTTTATAAAAATGAAACAGGATTTAAAGATAAAAGATCTCAATGGTAGACTAATATTGCTGTGACAAAGAATTTAGGAAATGGAGGAAATGTGGAGATAATTGCATTAAGCCTTACATCATGCAAGATTTTATACAAGGAAGGAGTATTGGGAAAGGAAATAAGTAAATTTAATTGTTTTTCAAAGAATTATTAATGTAGTTGTAAAGTTTGATTTTTTGGCAATATAAAAAGCATAGGATCAGTGAGATGGCTTAGGAGAGGACTGATTCCTGCAAGTTTTCCTCCATCCCACACCCATGGCTTATCTCTCTCTCATAAATAAATAAGTTTAAGCATTATATAAGCCTGGGTATAAATAAGTTTGAACCTCTCTCATCGTGTGGTTAGAACAAGTTTTATGTGTTTCGTGGTGACTGCAATCAGTCATGTATAGCAGGCTCACTTCCACTTTGGGGGGCGGGGTGTTGGGGAAGCAGGTGTGGGTTTTACAGCAGATCAGCATCTAGCAGCAGGCACAGGGGTAACTGATGCATCTCCAGCCTTCACTTCAGCCTTGGCATGTACTCAAAGGTGGGAGGGCTTTCCCCATATACTTACTCAGAGCAATCTGATAAATTGTGATGCATAAAAATTCCAGGCTATTAATTCTTGCACACTTTTTTCTAGGTTAATGGAAAAGGTTCCTTATGGTGTGTTGATCCAGAATATAAGCCCAACCTTATGCAGGCCTTGAAGAAGCAACCTTTTTCCTCTCCACAAAGGTAAGGGCCCTCTGTGTGATTTAGATTTATTTTGTGAGTTGGAAAAAACAAAATTGTAGGGCCTTGTTTTATTTGTGTGTTTATTTAATTGTATAGAGAAGTATTTACAGCTAACATTAACCTAAGGGATTTTCCTCTTGGTTACTTTCTTTCTTTCTAGAAAATAAAATGTTGTGAGATATTTAATTACACTGTGTAAAGATAGGTCACTGTGATTGATTTAATAAAGAACTAAGTGGCCAGTAACTAGGCAAGAGGTAGGACTTCCAGAGAGAGAGTGCTCTGAGAAGAAGAAAGGGAGAGTCTCCAGCCTGGTGCTGCAGAGGAAGCAAAACATGCAGAAGGAGAGGTAAAAGCCACGAAGCCACATGGCAGCACGTAGATAAATAGAAATGGGTTAATTTAAGTTATAAGATCTAGCTAGAAACAAGCCTAAGCTAAGGCTGAGCTTTTATAATTAATAAGAAGTCTCCGTGTCATTAATTGGGAGCTGGCTAGTGGGCTGAGAAAGACTCGGTACACATTGTGCCCAATGTGGGGCAACAAGTGTAACAAATATCTAAATTGTTCCATTATAATAAAAACTTGGGAATCAGAAGTTGAGATAAAGACCTGATAAGTCCAAGGACAGTGGAGAGTTGATTGGATGACCTCTCCATGATTTTCCCCAACCACCAGCTCCAGACACCCACCCCCACCCCAGAAATCTTCTCTTCCTGTCCTCTCTAGCAGACCTCCTTGGTCTTCCAAGAACTTTATGGCTAATACTGGTCAGTCAGTTGCTGACTCCATCCTTTGATCCAGGGTGGCTTTGTTGGCACAGTGGAATGGCTTTAGGAACAATTCTCCTGCAACAATAAAATGCTGGATAGTTGAATATAAATTCTCAGAAATAAAGTCAGTGCAATATATTATAAGTAAGCTAATAAGTTATATGACTTCAGTTGCAAAAAGACTAACTCATTTTAATTGTTTGCATGACTTACATAGAAAATTAAATGCATATTTAAATTTTTTAAATAAGATGATTCACAGTTTGTAATCATAACATTTTTGATACACCATTTAAGATATTTTTATTGCTATGAAGAGACACCGTGACCAAGGCAGCTCTTAAAAAGAAAACATTAATTGGGGACTTGCTTTTAGTTTCCGAGGGTTAGTCTGTCGTCATGGCACTGGAGCAGTAGCTGAGGTCTTTATATCCTTATCCACAGGCAGCAGGCAGAGAGAGAAAAACTGGGCCTGGGATGGGCTTTTGAAACTTCAAAGCCCACTCCTAGTGACAGTCCTCCTTCCAACAAGCCACACCTACTCCAAAAAGGACAGACCTAGTCCTCCCCAAACAGTTCCAGACATTTCTCAGCTGGGGACAAAACATGCAAAAATATGAGCCTTTGGGGGTCAAAAACCACTGCACAGTCCAGGCTAGCCTAAAGCTCGCTGTGGTCCAGGCCAGCCTTGAACTCATTGCAATCCTGTTTAGCCTTTCCAAATTCAGGAAGCACTTGTTAATAAACTTTCAAATACATGCGTAGGGAGAAAATGAAATTAAAATCTCACTGCAATAGATTCAGAATTTCCCATTGTAGCTCATTTGAATTTGTAAATTGTTATTAATGAAAGGTTATAGTTGAAGGTGAAAAGATGAAATGACTGGACAATGTATCAGTCATTGTAAGAGGAACCAGTAGGTAATGTATCCTTATGAAACAAAATTTAAAAGAAATGATTCTTTGGAGCTAGGCGTAAACACCTTTAATCCCAGAACTCTGGAAGCAGAGGGAGGCAGGTCTCTGTGGGTTCAAGGCCAGTCTAATCTATATGTGGTGAGACCCTATCTCAAAAAAAAAAAAAAAAAAAAAAAAAAAGAAAAGGAAGTTGATTTCTTCTTAGTTAATATTGGTGCTTATGAGATATTCTATTTAAATAATAATTTAGAGCTAAAGGAAATACCTTTAACGTTTACTTATGTGACTGCCTTAGCTGTGCTCTTAATTAAGGATGAAGTGGGAGGATGGCACTCTCCTTTGGATGCTCCACAGTCACATCCCACTATATCTTTATGCCTTGTATCTGTGTTGTATCTTTAGGCTGATCATGACTTAGGTATTAAAAGTGATTTTGTAGGCTTTTTTTTTTTTTTAGAGTAAATAACAGCATGGGAATTATCAATTGTTGACTTTAAAACCTTAATAAAATAAAAACATTTTGTTCCATTTTGTTGATTCTTTCTGACACGTTTTTGTGTAACTCTGGGGAGAAAGAATGAGGTATATGTAAAAACTGAATAGGAAATACACTTTTAATTTCATTTTAAAAGATTTTTCTCTACTATCACAAGTAGAACCCCCTCCCAAAAAAACAAACAAAAAAACCCTGGAAACTTAACTCTGTGGCATTATTATATAGAATTTTTCTTAAATACTTAGTTTGATAAATTCTTTTTTTAAGGAAGAAATCTTTTTTTAAATAATATTTTATTTATTATGTATGCAGTGTTCTGTCTGCAGGTATGCCTACACTCCAGAAGAGAGCACCAGCTCTCATTACAGACAGCTGTGAGCCACCATGTGGTTGTGGGAATTGAACTCAGGACCCCTGGAAGAACAGCCAGTGCTTTTAACCTCTGAGCCATCTCTCCAGCCCCTTTGTTTTGATAAATTCTTAGTGTTAAACTGATAACTGTTAATATTATATCAAATTTAAATATATAATATAAAACTAAATTCTTACATATTTATTGTTCAAGGCATTTAAAATACATTATTATGTAACGTGCAAAAATACTATGTGAGAAATGTAATTATTTCTGCTTTACAAATGAAGAAATTAAGAGATAAATTATTTAACAATAACTAAATAATTATTTTTAATATTGACCCTTGCTCATGTTTTTCTTTAGTAGCTCTTTCTAAACTGAGTACTATTAGCAAAGAAAACAAAGTAAAACTTTTTGTTGTGGTTTTATGGTACATCCTAGATGTATTTGTGGCTGGGCTCTGTAAGACTTGTAAGCACATCTGTCTTTCCTCCCTGTCTTTTAGTGGTTCTTTATCGCCTCACTACTTGAGCTCTGTTCTCAAGCAAAGTCAAGTGCAAACTCTTAAAGGTACGTATGAAGACTGTCCTCCTGAATCCTGATTCTTCTGATTGTAGAAGACTTAAGTGATAAATTTCTGTAGAGAAAAGAAAAGTCATCAATATTTGGTATAGTGTATATATGTGTGTGTTTTTCTTCAGTGACTCATAATGTACGGGTATTTTATGTTCCTCTACATTGCTCTTATGTTAATTCCTCTTTACGTATATTTTTCCTTGAAAGTCACGTTTAATTTCTTTTTCTTTTTTGGATTTTTGAGCCAGGGTTTTTCTGTGTAGCTTTGGAGCCTTTCCTGGGAACTCACTCTGTAGCCCAGGCTGGCCTCGAACTCACAGAGATCCTCCTGCCTCTGTCTCCCAAGTGCTGAGATTAAAGGCGTGCGCTGCCACCATCCGGCCAAATTCAATTTCTAAGTAATATCATCATGGAGTTATTTTGCAGATTATTATGTGGCCCGTGGTAACTTTACATTTATGAAATGGCTGAAGAAAAAATACAACTAACACCAGTATTTTGAGATGCGGTGTCTACCACGTCGCAGTGGGATTAGCTGCGGCAGAGATCTACATGTTACGCCTTTGGTTTTGCATCCTGGTTTGCGAATCATAAAATACTTGTCTTGTGACCCTTTGCTATTGGCATGTAGTTCAGAATGTTTTTTATAGGTTATGCCTGGAGGCCTTTAATTTAGACGAATAGGTTGACCTTTTTAAAAGGATTTTTTATGTTTGTCCCCCTCCCCTTAATTTTTATAGTATTTTCATTCTTTAGTGGGTTTTGGTTGATCTTCCCTTACCCCTTCTGCCCACCTTTGCCCCCATCCCCACCCGAACTCTTCCATCCCTAGTAGCCCCCCTTTCTTTGTTTGTTTGTTTTTGTTTATGTTTTGAGAAAGACTCTGTGTGGCCCTGGCTGGCCTCGAACTCACAGAGACCCACCAGCTTCTGCCTCCCCAGCGCTGGGACTTAAGGCTGTGCCACCGCCATGCCCTGCTCATCCACTTCTTATGTCTCTAGCACGTGTGTTCATTACCGTCTTTACATTCTCTTGTAAGCCCCGTTTCACCTTCTCATGGGTCCTTACAGTGTCCAGGCATCTACACCGTCTCATCCTCACGTAGACCACACGCATACATGAAAATCAGCAGCAAACCTGCTCTCTTTCATCTTTCTCAGCCTGGGTCACCTCACTTAAAACAGTGTTTTCCACTTCCATTTTCCTCAAGTTGCATAATTTTATTTTCTGTCACTTCTGAGTTGTGTATATGTACCACATTTTCATTATCCACTCATCTGCTGGTGGGCGTCCAGCTGATTCTGTTTGTTTGCTATTGCGAATACAGCAGCAATGAACATAGATGTACAAGTATCTCGGTAGTAAAACGTGGAGTCCTCTGGGTATGTACCCAGGAGTGTAATAGCTGGCCATAGGATTCCTAGCTTTAGTCTTGGGGAATTTCCACACCAGTTTCCCTTGTACTGCAGGAGTTTGTACTCTTGACCAGCGGTGAATAACGGTTGCACTTTCTCCGTGCCCACCACCTTCTGTTGTCACTTGTTTGTTTCTGCAGCCACTTTGCCATTGGCCAGATGGAATCTCAGTTTTAAAACAAAAATACTGATAGGGTTTCGTGGAGCCCAGCTGGCCTTTTAACTTGCTGTGTAGTTAAGGATGACCTTGAACTACTGATCCTTCTACTTCCACCTTCAAAGTAGGATGACAGGCATGCACCATGCCAAGTTACGGTGTGCTGAGGATCAAATCCAGGGCTTCATTCATGCTAGGTAAATACTGTACCAACTGAACTAGATTCCCAGTCTTCCGTGGCTCATTTTTTGATTTGGTTGTTTGTTACTTAATTTGTCATGTATTACTGGGAAAGGTCCTCCTCCATCCTGTAGGCTGTCTTCTTCACTGAGAATCAATTGCTTTCTCTCCTGTGTGGACAGAGTTGATAATTTCGAGAGTTCCCATTTGTCAATTGTTGGTCTCTGGCAAGCATACTATGAGTGTGACTGCAGCCTAGGTGTAGGAGAGGACCGTGCAGCTGTGCTTGTTTGTCCTGTGGACAAGGCAAAGGGAAGCCGAGGCAGAGGGTGGGAACAGCTGCTTCCAGTGCTCATCACAGTGCCTGCAGCATGATCTCATTCGATCCTTTTGAGATGTTTCTATACCTTAAAAAGTAAACAAACAAGGAGAGTAAACTTTAAAGAGATTTAAGTAGCTTTCTCAAGGTCACACAACTGGTAAGTGGCATAGAGGGGTTCAGATCCAGGAGTTAGAAGCTTGTGGCCTGTGCTCCTTCCTACCAGATGAGATGCTTTGAAGAAGCTGCCAAAGATCTTCAAATAATGAGGGTAAAATACTAGTTTTGTTTCACACACATCACTTATGCATCCTGTAGGGCTCTAGTAGCAAAATACATTCATCTCTCCCAACATAGAATCACTTTCCTGATCGTGCTCTTCAACTGCCACTAGACACGTAAGAGCAGAGGTTAGTTATGGGAATGTGAGAAGCTATCATCAGCAAAACTGGGCCAGCACAGTGAAAAGTGCTGCTGAGCACACCAGGACGACAGTGCGGGCAACAGAGGTGAACTCATCCAGTTACCAAGCTTCACTGTCTGTTTTCCTAAAATACTCGGGGCACTACACATAGATACGTAATGTAACAACAGTTGGTGGTCATGTTAAAGGTTAACTACACGTCTAATTACAAGTTTATAGTTGCAGGTTAGCATATTTTTAAATTAAAATGAAGGTAAACCAGTAGATTAGATGGATTAAAATATTGATAATTCTAATGAATTGCTGCCTTACTTAAAGAATTCTAAGAGGCAGCTTCTCCTTTTGGATAACTTGTAAATGTATGTGTTCACTTTGATAGAGGAGGTAAATTCTTTTATAATTATTACCAAGCTCAGAGCCATTTAAATATGACTGGTTGTTCTCATATTATTTAAGCATATCAACTGAGAATCAGTCACTAGGAACATGTTTGTTTTGGCTCTTTCAAGGGATTAAAATTGGTATTCTAGGTTTTTTAAATTTTCTAATAATTTTCCAAGATCAAGAGTAAGGACACATAAATCAAGAGGTAGAAGTTAGCAGTGTAGCCAGGCAAAGTGGCTTATGCTTGGAATCTCCTTAATTGGAAGGCCAGAGCAGAAGGATTGCTGAACAGTTGAAGTTAGCTAGGGCTGTAGAGTAATACTGTTTCAAAAAACAGGAAGAAAGGAAGGGAATAGAGGAAGGAAATGAACTGTTTGGATGGATCGCTATTTGACCCAGTTATGAAATCAGTAGTGTGATTTTTCTTATAGAGTGCTTGCTGCTCTTGTGAGGATCCAAGCTTACTTTCCATCACCCAAGCTCACAGTTGCCAGAAACTCCAGCTCTAAGGCTCCAGCACCTCTCAGCAGGCACCTTGCACACATGTGTATACATAAATAAAAAATATTTTTAAAAGGGAATACAAAGATACACTAAATGAGAAGCATTTGGGGTGTTTTAGTCATAGATGATAAAAATCTATAATTTTCCTTGTTAGATTCTCTCTAACTATCACCCCCCCCCCTTTTTTTTTAAATAAAATTGGGAACAAGATCAAACCCTCTCTTACGGAGAGAAGAATTATTTATGGAATAGTAGTCCTGCGAAGTTGTGAGTTGTGTCAGGACACTTGCTGGGCACGAGTGGGGTTCGAAATCCAGCCCACCCACCACTCTCTTAGCTGTTCTCCACAGGTGGGAACATTCACTTGGAGAACTGCTTGCCCTTCTCCAGTTCACAGTATGACAACATGTAGTAGCTGCGGTTTGTTTTTTGTTTTTGTTTTTCAAAAGCGTGATGGACTTTCAAATTGTCTCAAGTCTCAAGAGGCAGGAATTGGAGACCTCTGTATGTCCAGCCTCTCTGTTGTGACCATGACTTACCAGTTCACATGCTGCGCTTTTCCTTTGGACATTCCCCGACCTCCCTGAGCCAACTGTTACCTTCTCTGCTCTTCATACTTATCACTGCCTTAATGTTCTAATTGTTTCTTTATATTCTGAGAGATGACAGTTTCTTTTTCTGCTATTTTTTCAGTCCGGAATAATGTTAGGCTCACAGTAGGGCATTCAACTTACTGGATGAATAACAGAATGGAGACTACATTGTATTCTGATTATTTTCTACAATTTCCACTGTAATCCTGGATGCTTACTAAATATTAAGGAGGAGTGCTAGTCCGTGAACACTTGCATTCCAGAGGCCCATTGCTGAAATGCAAATCCCACCTGATTTATTTATTTATTTATTTATTATGTATGCTATATTCTGCCTGCATGTATGCCTGCATGACAGAAGAGGGAACCAGATATCATTATAGATGGTTGTGAACCACCATGTGGTTGCTGGAAATTGAACTCAGGACCTCTGAAAGAGCAGCTAGTGCTCTTAACCCCTGAGCCATCTCTGCAGCCGCCATCCCACCTGATTTTTAGGGAGCCCTTCTGTTTATTATTTTTTTAAATAAGGTCTTTGTGTGAGATAAGCCAGGCTGACCTAGAACTCATTTTTTCTGCCTTTGGAATGCTGGAAATACAGGCAAATACTGTAGTATCTGACATGTGAGATATACATGAACTTGTTATTAAAACCCAAGGTGGTGATAATATAGGCCAGGTCTCATGGTTCATGTCTTTAATCCTCAGTGCTCAGGAAGTTGAGGCTGGAGGAATGCTAGTTCAAGGCCAGCCTGGGATATATAGACTTGTCTTCCCAAACAAGTAACAACAAATACCAGTAACATTGCCTACCCTAAGAGCATTTGCAGTCATGTTGGGGAGTACACAAGTCAGTATCTTCAAGGTTCATTGTCTGTAGTAGTAGAAAGTAAGTTAAAGCAAGTAAATTGGAAAACTTTGTAGTATAAACATTTCCAATTTTAAGATGCAGTGAATGGAAACTTCATATCTAGATCTTCTTTTATCTTTTAAGCTTAAGTTTATAATCATTGCTTGCACCATTTTATTTGTTTCTTCAAATAGTTATTTGGACTACTATCAACAAGGGGAAGAAAAACGTACGTGTGTAGATGTGACAGCCTGGTGGCTTTATCTGAAGGAGAGTCTTGTAGTCACCACATGTGTTTGTATGTGGTGTGTATTCATGGGCACGGTCAGAGAACAGCTTGCACAAGTTGCTTCTCTCCTTACCACGTGGGGTCCTGTGATGTGACTCAGATAGTCAGACTTGGCAGCAAGCACCTTTACCTTCTGAGCTGTCTCCAGGTCCTGTTTATGCATTTTTGAGACAAGGTTTCTCATTGTATCCCTGTCTAGTCTGGAGTTCATGGTTCTTGTGCCCCTGTTAGAATACCCAGCTTGAGGTCATTCTGTAAACCCTGTGTAGAGGCATGCATGCATACATCTTAATTCTAAACTCCAGAGGCAGAGGATCAGAATTCTTAGGCTAGCCTATGTGACATAGTGAGGTCCTATCTCCAAACAAACAGACAGAATGTATTATGCTGGGCCTGGGAGAGAAGAGAGAGCTCAGTCTGCAAGGTACTTTCTTACAAGGATGGGAGCCTGAGCCCCAGAACCCATGGGAAAAGCCAGGCGCTTGTAATTCAGGTTCTAGGGTGGTGGGTTACTGGGGCTGCCTTACCAATCAGGCTAGTCTACGTAGCAAGTTCCAGACCAATAAGATAATTTGGGGGGGAGGGGGATATTTTTTGAGACACTTGTGAACAGCCTCTGCAGGCCTCAGACACAAAAGTATTGGACAGAGATACGTGTAGGCAGAACACTACACATAAAATGAAATACTTGTTCAAAAATTATCAACAAGAACTGTTGTTTTTTGGTTGTGAGCCTAGCCTTTAACTGCTGAGCCATATCTCCAGCCCCAGGTTGGTTTTGGACTCACAGGGATCTGCCTCTGCTTCCTAATGCTGGGATTGAAGGCTTTTGTCATGACTTCAGGCCACCTTAGTCCTAATGCTGACGTCTTTGACATTAATGCTACCACTCTTCTCTCTTTTCAGAATCTGATATTGATGCTGCCACTGCAATGATACTTTTAAATACTTCAATAGAACAAGAGATTTTAGAATGTAAGCAACCATCCTTTTCTTTTAAAATCAATTTTATAAGTGCCTTTTCAAACTAACGCTTTTAAAATACAAGATGACTAAATGTCATAGCAGAATTACTTCTTTTCCACTAAGTTGTGTTTTAATCTGAATGACTCAGTTTCTGTTGTATTGTATTAACATTTATATAATCATTTGAAAACAATGAAGTTAATGCTGTGGGAGGTTTTTGTGTTGATCAAGAAATGGAGGGGGAGGGGAATGCTTTTCAGAAGTAAGCTTGAGAGGCTAAAAATCAAGATGAAAACTACAAAGACTCCATGGGAAAAATATTTACCATTTGGGCTGGAGGATGGCTCTGTGGGTAAACATGATTGCCACCAAGTCTGATCTTAGTTCAGTTCCTGAGACCTGTGTGGTAGAAGGGGAGAACTGATTCTCAGGGCTTGTCCTCTGACTCTATACACAGGCCCAAGTGCACATACACAGACACAAAATAATTTTTTTAATAAATTTTTTTTATTAAGAGATTTTCTATTCATTTTACATACCAACCAAAGATTCCCCTGGCCTCCCTCCTCCCGCCCCCCCCCGCAGCCTTCCCCTCCAACCCACCCCACATTCCCACCTCCTCCAAGGCAAGGTCTCCCATGGGGAGTCAGCAGAGCCTGGTACATTCAGTTGAGGCAGGTTTGAGCCCCTCCTTGCACCAAGGCTGAGCAAAGCATCATAGGCACTAGGTTCCAAAAATCCAGCTCATGCTCTAGGGACAGGTTCTGATCCCACTGCCTGGGGGCCCCCTATACAGTTCAAGCTAAACAACTGTCTCACCTATCCAGAGGGCCCAGTCCAGTTCCATGGGGGCTCCTCAGCTGTTGGTCCACAGTTCATGTGTCTCCACTAGTTTGGATAGTGATACAAAATTTTTGAAGGATATTTAGAGTTTGGAATAGGAAAAGTGCTAAGATATAAATTGCAAAGGAAACTTGCATGAGGAAAAGATGGACAGATTTTATTAAAGTTCTTTGATTGGTGAGTGTAATCCCAGTACTGGGAAGTAGAGCAAGAAGATCAGGAGTTCAGGATCACCCTTGACTAGATAGCAAATTTGGTACCAGCCTGGGATACATACGACCTTGTCTCCAAACAATGAAGTAAGTAAGAGGCAAGGAGGCTGGGGACTTCAGCATGTGTTAAAAGGCTTGTCTAACATGCAAGGCCCTGGGCAACTTTGACTTCAAGCAACACAAAAAAATAAGAGAAGTAGTGCAGAATACTGGAAGAATTTTTTAACTATGTATAATAGATAAAAGATTAATATCATGTCTGTAAAAGGTCCAACAAGTAAGAAATGAGCAGACAGGATCCAGCGCCACACAAGTCTGCCTGCCACTCAGGTCTGGGTCTGTGTGGAAGAGGAAGCAGAGGGATTGAGCCAGAGGTAGTGGAAAGATGTGTTTTCTGGACAGCAGTACAGATGTGGACATGAACTTGCAGAGACTGGAAGTGTGCTCAAGACTGGACATGTTCAAACAGACAAAAACCCCC
>CABHPP010001772.1:16743-28310 GCA_902168425.1 Peromyscus attwateri | reverse complement strand
GCTGTGGCCTGTTCTGTCTCTCTGATCTTTCAGAATATACCCCAATATCTGGCTCTGGGTTTTTTATTAAAAGACCATCTAAGTTTCAATATGATGTGAAAATGGACTCATATCTGTTCTCTTTTTCCCAAACCCATAATCTAATCATGAAAAATAACCAGCCAGGCTGTGAAACCTCCCAGCTTGGGAGGCTAGGGCAGGAGGATGAGAAGTTCAAGTCCTACCCAGGCTACAGTTCAAAGCAGCCTGGGAAACTTGGTGAGACCATCTCAAAATAAAAAAAAAATAAGTAAATACAAAGACTGGGGTAGAGCTCAATGATGGAGTGATTGCCCAGCATGGGCCCCTGGTTCAAGTCCCATTAGGAATGAAGAGCAAAAAGAATAAAAGGAAAGGGGAGCAGTGCAGGGCAGAGAGAGGAAAAAGAAAAGCTAAACTCCTGGTAATTGTAAGAGTGCGCATGAAACCATTCTTAAAAAAACAAAAAAAGGAAAAAGAAAAAAAACCACACGTGTTCCCATTTGCATGGCGTCTTGGTTACTTTTCTGTTGTTAATGATAAGATACCACGACTTAGGCAACTTAGAGAAGAAAGCATTTATTTGGGACTTAGAGTTTCAGAGGGCTAGAGTCCATGATGGTGGCGCAAAGACTTGGTGGCTGGTCAGCTGAGAGCTCAAATCTTGATCTAAAAGTAGGAGGCAGAGCAAGAGCACACCGGGAATGGCTAGGGGTTTTTAAACCTCCCCCACCCCAGTGACACACCTCCTTCAACAGGCTATATCTCCTGCCTTCACCAACAGCTCCACCAACTGGAAACCAAGTATTCAAGTCTATGGGATCATGCTCACTGAAACCCTCATGCAAGGTTTTTAAAGAGACAAATCTAGTCCTCTGTAACGTAACAGAAACCAGATGGACAATTGTCTAGGGCCAGGGCTTGAGGGGTGCGGGAGGGTGAAGGAACACATATGCACAGAAGGAAGAAAGCTCATGGGATTCTGCTTTGTCTACTTATTTTCAATTTTCTATGATTTACTATTTTTTTTTTATTTTACGTGTATGGGTGTTTTGCCTGCATGCATGCTGTACCCCAGGAGGCCAGAAGAGGGCGTCAGGCCCCCTGTGACTGAAGTTACCAGTGATTATGAGGAACAGGACTTGCATCCTGTGAAAGAGCCGTACACATACTCGTAACTGCTGGGCCATCTCTCCAGCCTTTCTCTCTTTTTTTATGTTTATACTATGTGTATGAGTGTTTCGTGTGCATGTGTGAATGTACACCACATGTGGGCCTGGTGCCCATGGAGATCAGAAGAGAGTGCCAGACCCCCTGAGATTGGAGTTAAGGGTGGTTGTGAGGCGCCTTTCGTGTGCTGGGAACTGAACCCGGGTCCTCTGAAAGACAGCAAGTGTTCTTAACTTCTGTGCCTTCTCTCCAGCACCCCGCCCTTTCAAAAAAGATTTTATTGTTTATTTATGTGTGTATATGCTTATATTTGCAAAAGTGTGGGTGAGTGCTCACTGCAGGTCAGAAGAGGGCGCTGCATCCCTTGGGATGGGTAACAGGTGTTTGGTGAGCTGGGAACCAGGTGAGTGCTAGGACCTGAACCAGGGTCCTCTGATAGAGCAGGAAGTGCTCTTAACCACCGAGGCGTCTCTCCAGCTCCCAATCTGAATTCTTCAAAGGAAATTATATGAATTTTTTTTTTCTGAAAGTGCTTGATAATACAAAGTATAGGTGTATCCCTGTGACTTGGTTCTATGTAAATACTCCTCCTTTTAGATGAATGCCCCCAAGAAATGCATGACCAGCTTTAATTCACTCTAAGAACTAACACTCTAAGTTATTCAAGGAAGAAATAACGATGTGCAGCCAGCTTTGGGGAGAGGCAGCATGTCCTCCCAGGTTTCAGCTGACACATACTTATCGTTATCAGGGGATGTTAGAATCAGGACCATATAAAATATATTCATATTCTCTCTCTCTCCCATCCCCCCTCCTCTCCCCCGCCCCCTTGCTTTCCAGCAGGATCACAGAAAAGAATTCGCTCTCTTCAGTTTCCCATGGGGGTCTGCCTTTGTTGCAGCTCAACTAAGCTTCCTCTGGAGTTGTAGCTTTTGAAATAGAGCATTAATTGGAAGCAATTATCCAATTATACCAGCAGTGACGATGCTGTATACTAAATATTTACCAAGAAAAGAGAGCATTTAACCCAAGATTTAATTCAGCAGCCAAGCACAATGAGGCTGCAAGCAACCCAGCAATCGCACAGAGGGTGTCTTCAATGGCTGAAATAGTCAAGAGTGTACGCGGTGTAAGTCGCCGAATAAAACAAGCACCATGAGGCTTGATTCTCAAAGCCGGGCCAACATGCGCGGTGTCAATTGCAAAAGCAATCAAAGAGCTGTGTTTGTTATCTAAACTGTGTGAGATTTCTCCAAGGGCTTGATTTTGAAAGTAGATAGGCTTTTAGCTTTCATCACCATTTTCCCTCCTTTGATGCCTTCTGTGCGTGCCCTGCCTCGTATTCTGAAGCCATCCTTGAGACCGATGCTTCGGAAGGAGAGTTGCCTTGCACAGGATTCGGCGCAGCCGCCCCCGGGTGTGATAATGAGCTGAGGGCAGTCATTTGCTGCCTGTGATCTGCAGCTTCCCCCGAGTGCTGGCCAAGTCCTTGTCAGGGAAGGTTTGGGCTGGGCTACTAGCATTGATTAAATGGTGTGAGGAGAATCCACACGGTGTCAAGGAATATTTATATGGGCAAAAATCCATCAGCGACACCTACAGTCCTGGCGCTCCAAGAAATGGAGGAGAATGCCCGTTGAATTTGTTAGCCCGGTGTGAAAGACACTAAAACAGAGGAAAATGCCACCAACTCTTGGGTCATCTTCTTGGTGGCTGTCTTGACAAAGCAAATGTAATTTCCTTCTCCTGCTATGATGTCACCTTTGTCCAATCATAGCCTTCCTTCTGAGACCAGAGGACAGCTCTGGAGACAAGGTGAGTGACAGCAGGAAGCCACGCAGCAGTCACTAGGCAACAAGAGCCAGCCTTCAGTGGAGGAGAATTTTAAAGAGTTTAACCCTTGCACAGGCTGGCTTCTTGATGCTGAACTGGTGGGAATCTCGGGACAAAAGCCGGAGAGGAAAATACTGTTTGTTTCTCAGCTGTGCTCCTCTGTGCAACGTAGGAAAATGCCGTCTCGGTCTGAAATGGTTGGGGAAAGTAGAAATTTCTCAAAACCCTTTTCCCTTCCTTCCTTCCTTCCTTCCTTCCTTCCTTCCTTCCTTCCTTCCTTCCTTCCTTCCTTCCTTCCTTCCTCTTCTTCTTCTTCTTCTTCTTCTTCTTCTTCTTCTTCTTCTTCTTCTTCTTCTTCTTCTTCTCTCTCTCTCTCTCTCTCTCTCTCTCTCTCTCTCTCTCTCTTTTTCAAAAGTAGCAGTATAAACCAGCTAGGACCTCCAAGATGTTTTATGAGCTGAGGGCAGTCATTTGCTGCCTGTGATCTGCAGCTTCCCCCGAGTGCTGGCCAAGTCCTTGTCAGGGAAGGTTTGGGCTCTTCAGTTGGTCTGTATAAGTAGGCTGCACCAGGGCCGCATTAGTGCGTCACAAAAGGGGGTGTCACTGAAATCGGCCTGCGCTCTCTCACCAAGATACAGTGTGGTTAGGGTAGTGTGGACAGGGGTGTCTGTCCAGGGCACTGCCTTCCTGGGCACCTTGAGGAGTTTGTCTGCCCAGAGCAGGTACTTTTTCATCACGTGCACAAAATTGCTGCATGGGCTTGAGGGTCAAGACATCACAAGAAAGCTTCTTTTTCCTTCTTTCTTTCTTTCTTTCTTTCTTTCTTTCTTTCTTTCTTTCTTTCTTTCTTTCTTTCTTTCTCTCTTTCTCTCTTTCTCTCTTTCTCTCTTTCTCTTTCTTTCTTTCTTTCTTTCTTTCTCTCTTTCATGCCTTTCTCTTTCTTTCTCTCTTTCTCTCTCTCTTTCTTTCTTTTATTCCAACTAAACAAAAGTTCTGCAAAATTGTTCCTCCTTCCCCTTCTGCTGTTGAATTTAGCAGAGGGCTAGACAGGCCCAGAGTAAACTAATGGTCTTGTCTCCAAATTGGGGTTCCAGAATCACCTTATTCAGATGCTTTTGGTTAGGGTTAGAAATTCCAGAGGCCGCCGGGCAGTGGTGGCGCACGCCTTTAATCCCAGCACTCAGGAGGCAGAGCCAGGTGGATCTCTGTGAGTTCGAGGCCAGCCTGGGCTACAGAGCAAGATCAGGACAGGCACCAAAGCTACACAGAGAAACCCTGTCTCGGAAAACAAACACAAAACAAAACAAAACAAACAAACAAACAAAAACCAAAAAACAAACAAAACCCAGAAATTCCAGGGGCCAAGGTTCTCTTGAAACTAGGTTCTGTTGTTGTTCATTGGAGAGCTCTCACTGTTTAACTTTATTTTCTTCCCATTAGCAGTTACATAGCAGGTGATTTTCTCAAGACAACACCTCTTTGGTTTTTGTCGTGATCGGAAACTGACCAGTGAGTGACACTGTGAAGCAGACTCCTAGAGGGCAGGGCTGATCCTGTTTTCTGTAACACTGCCTGCTGCACAGGAAACGCATAGACCTGTGTTCATGAATGAGTCAGTCAGCTGACTAACTCACTCACGATGTTCCATCCAGGGAGATCTAATGAGAGACAGGTAGGTAACACCTTAAAATTGTCAGCAGCCTAGCTAGGCGTGTGGTTCATGCCCACAATTCCAGTGCTAGAGAAAGAGGAGTCAGGAGCTAGGCAAAGAGGAGTGTTGGAAGGCTGTAGTGTGAGGTCCCGTCTCAAAATTCAACACCAAAATCCTTGTCAGAAAACTTACAGGTTGTCTAGTACACCACCCATTTTGCAGCTAGGAAGCTGAGACCCAAATAAGTCCCCAGTTCATGAAGAGGAGTAGGCAAGTTTCTCTGTAATCACCCAGTGTGGAGGCTGATTTAGATGACAATCCTGCAGAGTTCAGAGACCAGTTCCTTTAACCTTGCTCCCGACCTCATCTAGGGTCATTAAATCTGTCCTAATGTTTTGAAAACTGAAATTCATAACCAGGTCAGAAATACGCAGGCTCTGTGATTAGCTCAGCAGAGCCATTTAGAATCTGGGAAATGGAAACGTCAAAAAGAGACATGTAAGTAGGTAGGCAGGCAGGTAGGTAGGTAAGTAGGTTGGTAGATAGGTAGGCAGGTAGGTAGGTTTGTAGGTAGGTAGGTAGGTAAGTAGGTAGGTAGGTAGGTAGGTAGGTAAGTAGGTTGGTAGATAGGTAGGCAGGTAGGTAGGTAGGTAGGTAGGTAAGTAGGCAGGCAGGTAGGTAGGTTTGTAGGTAGGTAGGTAGGTAGGTAAGTAGGCAGGCAGGTAGGTAGGTTTGTAGGTAGGTAGGCAGATAGGTAGGTAGGTAGGTAAGTAGATAGGTAGGCAGGCAGGCAAATGGATGGGTAGCCACAGAACTAAATGGACACCGAGACAGGTGACTAACGCTGCCCAGGTTTCCTTCTTGCTTATTTTTCCCTACTACTATCATCAAGTCAGGGGACTGGCCTTCTCTCCCCTTTCTCAGCTCTTTCTTAGGAACACAGGAAGGAAGAGGAAGAGTTCATTTGATGTTCCATTTCTTTTTTTTTCCCCAGAGCTGAGGACCGAACCCAGGGCCTTGTGCTTGCTAGGCAAGCGCTCTACCACTGAGCTAAATCCCCAACCCCTGATGTTCCATTTCTAAGTCACGGCCCTCAGAATTCTCTATGGATTTCTTTCTTCCCCAGTGACTTTTGTTTAATCTAATTAAAATAGAACCCATTTCTTATAACAAAACCTTGGGAAATCCAGGGAGTTATTAATATCCACAACAAAGATAATAGGTTACAAACTTGGCTTATTTGCAGATATTTTTAAGACAATATTATGTCAGTCAGTAAAAGAACATTGATTATGTTATTTTATTTGGAATTTTCTAAAACTAAAAGTTGTGTTAAAAAATTGGAAAGATCGGCCAGGTGGTGGTGGCGCATGCCTTTAATCCCAGCACTCGGGAGGCAGAGCCAGGCAGATCTCTCTGAGTTTGAGGCCAGCCTGGTCTACATAGCAACCTTCAGGAAAGACACCAAAACTCCACTGAGAAACTCTGTCTCAAAAAACCAAAAATAAATAAATAAATAAAAATAATTGGAAAGATCTGTTTACCTGCTCAGATTACCAGTCAGGAGATAACGATAGACGGTATGTGCATTGAACTGATGGAGATACTAACTCAAATCCACATGCTTTCTGTTGAGGAATTCCTCAGTTGGTTTTTCTTAGAGACAGTCGAAAGGGCTGGGCTGGTGATTCAGAGATGCGTTGAGTATGTCAGGAAACAGCTGTGCCAAGCAAAGTAATGACCCTCTAGGTGGCTGTATTCTTTCTTGTTCCTGGAACTTGTGAATATATTACCATCAATGGCAAAGGAAGCGAAGGTACCACATGGAATTAAGTTTTCTAGTCAGCCTACCTTAGAGAGATTGTAGATGATCTGGGTGTTAATATTCTGATCCACCCCAAGGTGCGCACCCTCGACCTCTGTGTGTCTCTCTCTCCTTCTCTCTCTTTCTTATCTTTCTTCATCTCTAGTATAATAAACTCTCCACGTGGCTGCAGCATCTGGGTTGTGAATTACTGGCCACTGCCACCGCCACCGCCCCCCAATGCCTGCAAGGTGTGCATCTATCTGCCCAGCCCACTGCAGCATGCCAGCATGGTTCCCTGTGAGGGGGATACTCACGTGGGGGCGGGGGGAGCATAGTAATTCATAACACTGGGGTTAGGCAGATTGTAATCACTGTGTTCTTAAGTGTGGGCAAAGGAGGCAGGAAAGAGAATATTGGAGTAACAATATAAAAGATTCAATCCATCAGTGCTGACTTAAAGATACAAGGGTCATGCACCAAGAAATATGGCAGCCTCTAGAGGCTAAGAGGGACAGGAACCGGGTTCTCCCCCTAGAGCCTCCAGAAAAAAACACAGCAGACTTGGTTTAAATCTGGCTCTGCCCTTTCTAGGCTTCTGACTGTAGCTGAAGGGTTATGGCTCCCTTGCCAACTATAAAGAGAAGATAGATTTGGAAACAGGTTTTGCAGGTATTAAACCTTCACCTGTCCAGGTTACAAACAGTAAAGGCTGAAGAGCTAGAGAGCACATAGAGAATCTGGTTGGTGGCCTGGGTCTCATCCTCCTGCAGAGGGAACAGGTGGGCAAGAAACACCCTTATCCCAGTTAGGGCGGTCGGGGGATTCCCAAGATGGCCCCCAGTGTTAATCCCACTGATCGAGAATAAGACCGCTACCCCAGATTAAAGCCAAATTTGAAGCAAGCTTTAATTAAATACTGGCCAGGCGGATGAGCTCTGGCCTGGTCCATACCCAGGATCCGGAGAAATGGCTCAGAATCACAGTTTGTAATGACTTAAGAAGGGACCCCCATAATTCATTGCATTTCCCATCAGGTCCAATCAGGGGCAAGCAAAAACCCTGACTTACCTCCAGCCTGTGAACCTCCTGCCCACATGTGATGAAGCATGGCTGGTGCAGATGGGTCAAACAAACTTGTTCAAGGGAATGAAAAACTTGTGGCTTCTTATCTCCCATAAACCATAGCCTCCAGCATTTCAGGAACTATCTGTCCTTGGGCAAGGGCCTTGCAGATCAGAGGCATTTTTGTTTCATGGATCTCTAAGGCGTAGTAATGAAAACTTAAAATGTAACTCTGGCTCTCATAATGGCACCCAGAGACCTGGAGTTTAGGGAGTGGACTCTGCATTTTACCAAAAGAAGCCTGCAGGTGAAGACTGGATAGGAGGACTATGTTAGACCACAGCAAGAAGAGGAAGGGGAAAGAGGAGGAGGAGGAGGAGGGGGGGGGGGAGGAGGAGGAGGAGGAGGAGGAGGAGGAGGAGGAGGCAGAGGGGGGGCGGCAGACAAAGCCGTGTGTTTTCCTAGGGCCAGGAGGACTCAGGGAGGCAGCCAGCTTGGGCTGTTTTGTAGGACTACACAAGAGGACTTCTAAGTGGGAGGGCAGAGGAAGACAGGGAAGGGAATGGAGAGGGAGGGAGAAGAGGGGAGGGGGGGGAAGTGGAGGGAAGGGGAGGGGGCTGCTGGAAAGCCTGGGCTCAGGGCTAACTGGGAGCTTCCTGCCCGACATACGGACAGACGGCATCTGTGACGATCAGTCTTGGTGGGATTTAGAATGACCAGGGAAGCAAACCTCTGGTGTTAGCGAAGGTCAGAAAGCCTTAACCGATGGGGGGTAGATCCAGCCTGAATGTGGGTGGTGCCATTTCATGGGCTAGGGTTCCAGACTGCAGAAAACGGAGAAAGTGGGCTGAGCACCAGCATGCATCTCTCTCTCTGCTTCCTGACTACAGATGCCACGTGACCAGCTGCCTCAAATGCGTCCGTCCGTCTGTCCATGCCTTTCCAGGGATGGTGGACCCTACCCTCAAATTGTGAGTCCAAACAAACCGTTCCTTAAATTCCTCTGTCGGGGCTGTGGTTACAGTGATAAGCAACAAAGGAAGTCACTCACTACTACACACCCAGAACCAAGGATCTAAGAGTGTTGTATCCGTTTCGAGAAACCCCCAGAGACCACCAAGGAGCCGGTTTCTGATGCAAGCACATAAGGGTCCTTTATTGTCAAGTCAACCTGGGCCACCACGTGGCAGATGGAAGGAAATGTGGCAGCGGCCACGAGCCCAGGTGTAGAGAGTTTTTAAAGGGAAAAACCACAAGCCGGGAATTACATGCTTGGGATTGGGCAGAAGGGATGTGGGGCAAGGAGATTTTTTTTGAAACTATTGGTCTAGACTTTGGGCGAGAAACCACATTTTGAAACCACTGGATTAGACTTTTTGGAGGGGAACCACAACTTGCTGAGCAGGATTATCTGGGCTGCTCAGCAGGATTCTCTAGATATCTTCAAGGGCCATAAACCACAGACAGAATGTCTGCAGGAGCATACTGCCCTGTATCTGTTCGAGTTGCCATGGCACATTCCTGAGGTCCTACCTGGAACTGAGTCCAGCAGGTGGTCTGAGATGGTGGCCCTACCCTAAGATGAGGTCTGTATTGCCTTCACAAGAGCAACTCATAAAACACCGGCCAGAGTCCCGCAGGGCCACTACTGGAGCCAGGGGTGTCTCAGGACCGTGCCTGCAGGACGGACTGTCCTTCTCTGTCCCCGTTCTCAAGCACCCAACCTTGAGAACTCAGAGACTGATGCAAGAAAGAGGTGGAGCTGAGGAGGCAGAGGCCCCACATCTTCAGGTTGCACACTGACATCCGGCGGCTGGCGGAGAGCATTCCTCTCAGCTGGAAGGAGTTAAGCTTGTTCCACTGTGGAGGTAAGACACTTTAAACACAGGGGTCCTTTTCTTATCTAGGCAAAGCTCCCAGCATGATGTTACCCATATAACCAAATGCTTTGAATGTCAGCTGTTACCATTGTTTCTGCTACTGGCTTGGGATCTGGCTTGCTTTGTTTCTCTTAGCGGATTGTCTTTAACTTATTTTTTTTTCCTTTTGTATTTTTTTTAAATTTTTTTTATTGTTCTGTTTTGTTGTTGTTGAGTCAAGGTCTCATAGGTAGCCCGGGCTAGCCTGAAATTCTTCCCGCCTCTGCCTCCTCAGTGTGGTGATTACAGGTGTGTCGATTATAGGTGTGTCCCACACTGTACCTCGTTTATTCTCATGTCAATGAGGCTTGGCGTAAGCATGGAATGTGAGGTCTCATGGTTTTATTGGCTGATATAGCCTTTTGTTTCCTGCCTGAAGGCAGCTGATCGACAGCAGAGGCAATGGATCCTGCTATGGAATGTACCACACACTCACTGATTAGGGCACACAGGCAACATCACGTCTAGGTGGCTTCCAGTCCTTCTCCAATCATAAACCAGCTCTAACACACATTCTTATTTTGACAGTTCTTGTTTGTTTTTCATGTTTCAGGCTTTCTCTGTGTAGTCCTAACTGACCTGGATCTTGCTCTGTAGACCAGGCTACCCTCGAATCCAGAGATTCGCCTGCCTCCGTCTCCCAAATGCTGGGATTAAAGGCGTGTGCCGCCGCCGCCGCCGCCGCCGCCGCCGCCACCACCACCACCACCACCACCACCATGCCTGGCTATTTTTTTTTTTTTTTTTTTTGGTTTTTCGAGACAGGGTTTCTCTGTGTAGCTTTGCGCCTTTCCTGGAGCTCACTTGGTAGCCCAGGCTGGCCTCGAACTCACAGAGATCCGCCTGGCTCTGCCTCCCGAGTGCTGGGATTAAAGGCGTGCGCCACCACAGCCTGGCTTATTTCTTTTTTAAAATATATTTTTGTATACTGTATGTCTTTATTTTCTTAGTATAAAGTCATAGAAGAGAAATGACTGTTTCGAAGGTTCTGAATGTTTTATTAAAACTTTGGTGGCTCACATGAGTAACCCTGGCTTAGGAGGCTGAGAAAGGAGAGCAGCAGGTTCCAGGCTGGACTACACAGCGAAACTCTGTCTTGAAAAACCCAAGAAAACAAACACCTTTGAAAATTATTGTCCAACTGTGCTCTGGAGGGATTTTAAGACTAAAGAAAAAAAAACCCAATCATTTTCTAAACATAGAAATGATGTTTATTATCTTTTCATAGTTCCAAATATTTCTAAGAATTTGCTGTCGTTTCAGTCCAAGTAGGATTTCTGTGAGGTTAAAAATAAACATGCATTTCATATTTCGGGAACTTTTCTAGGGCAAAGGTGACTGGATGAAATGGAACTCAGATCACCGGGCAATAGAAGCCGCTAAGGAACTAACTCCTCAGCTTAGGAAACTCTGCTGAAGGGAACAGGCTCTTCCCAGTGTCCCCGGGAAGAATACCGAGGCAGAATGCAACTGTGTGTTGAGTGTCTGCTACATAAGGTGCTGCACTGGGTGTCATGGCATGTCCCTCCTCACCCCAGGGCACGTGTTAGGGCAATGGTCCAGACTCTGGGCACTGGGTGCCGTGGACATGTCCCTCCTCACCCCAGGGCACGTGTTAGGGCAATGGTCCGGACTCTGGGCACTGGGTGCCGTGGACATGTCCTTCCTCACCCCAGGGCACGTGTTAGGGCAATGGTCCAGACTCTGGGCACTGGGTGCCATGGGCATGTCCTTCCCCTAGGAGTTGATACACATCCATATTCACTCCTTTGAATGACTAGTGTCCCTGTGAGGCGCTAGACCACTGCCATCTTGATTCTTTTCACTTGAGACAGTCATGTTTCTTTTCATGGGGCTGGGAGGGTAGGGTTAGGGGCTGGGCCACAGATCTTCAGCTGGGTTTGCCATCCCCAGATTTGCTCAGGATCAGGATCTGGTCACAACAGATCATTGTGATGAGCAGCCAAAAAATGGAAGTTCACATACCCTGCTCACCACTCTCTTTAAAAAAATTATGAGGGGCTGGAGTGATGGCTCAGTGGTTAAGAACATCAACTGCGCCGGGCGGTGGTGGCACACGCCTTTAATCCCAGCACTCGGGAGGCAG
>CABHPP010001771.1:48658-64634 GCA_902168425.1 Peromyscus attwateri | reverse complement strand
CCCCCCCCTCACTTTCTCTTCCCACTATTTCTCTCCCATCCCTCTCCCCTTTCTTCCCATTGAATCCACCCTGGCCTTAGCTCAAGTGTCCTAGCCCTGGTACCCAGTCTTCCACCGCCCGCCTGAAAGCAAAGATGCAGATGCAGCGGACCCCATATGAGGCGGAGGCATTTCGGAATCCCGCTATGCGGTTGGCTGGCAGTGGGTGGGGCAGTGAGTTTCACCCGCTGGATCGTTGGGTTGAGAGTTCCTGGCAGCTTAAATATTTTTGTTGTCGTTGATTTGTTTCTGCCACGAAAACTTTCTTACTTTCTATTTTATTTTATTTTTAAGACTCGGAAACCAGGACAGGAAAACAGGGTGGGCTTTGAAGGCCGGAGAAAGGGCTTCCCGGTCCGCGGCGCTGGAGGGAGAAGCGTTTAGTCACTGTTTCATTAGGCACTATTTGAACCTTGCAACATGTGGTACTTTCTGGGCAAGCTGAAAAGGGAGGATTATGTAGGAGGGACACAAGGAAATTAGCGAACGGTTAATTTAACTCGTTTTCTGCTAGACTTTTCGATACATTCCTAATTGACTGAGGGGCAGGTGAAGCTCCCGCCCCATGCAGGCTCATTCACGGTGGGAATAAATGGCTTTTTCAACTCACACTGCTCACAATATATCATCAGGGAAAAGACATGCAATGAATATGTTGATTTTTTTTATTAATGGAATTACACCCTGCCATGCAGGTGTGAGGGTAAAAACCTATACTGCAATGAAATAAGATTAACAATGAAATTAGAATTTTATTAGCTTTATATGTCACGTAGACCTGGATTTGAAGTGTCAAAACAAGAAACAAGAAAAGATAGTCTGTAGGCAGCCCTGCCAATCAACCAAGAGATACGAACTGCGTGGTCTCTAACTCTAGGTCGGCTTCTAGTTCCTTTGGCATCTTCCCTTGCCTGTAGGTAGGAGGCAAACCCTGGAGGACTCCGCCTCCAGGGAAATAGCTCGGTCTTGGGACCCGCAGGAAAAACATTTGGGTTCGGAAGGCCGAGTCTAGTATAGGCACCGAGGAGGTTCCTCGGGCCTAGGGTGGCCCAAGGCCGCTCCGAGGTCAGGCGCGCCCTGCTAGGCTCCAGCTCCAATTCCCCCGCATCAGCTGCTGGGGCTGGCAGTGACCCCTGGGAGTTGAGAGAAAGGTCCGTGGGGGGAATGCGGGGCGCGAGATCGGCAGGGCGCCCCTTGGAAGCGGCGGGCAGTTTTGTTATCCCAGGCCCCCGGAGCGTCAGCGCAGCTACCTGGGTCTGGCAGGCGCAGAGGTGCCCTATGCAAATGACTCACTATTAGACCAGAAAGAAACACTTCAAATGGCCCTTTGTAACCTTCTATAGAAAATCGAGGTACTCTGCATGACAAAGCACAATTAAGCTTTCTATTCAGGAGTTCTGCAGCTGGTAGCCCATTGGGAAAGTGGGAGGAAACCAGAATATATTAATAGTGTGGCAAAAGTTTTTTTGTGTCTGTGTCCTTTTCGGGGTTGGGACTGGGGAGGGGCAGTGGGTGGACCCCGAGGGGAAGAAGGCTCCGCCTTGGATCTTTGCCACCTGAACGACATCGTCTCTGCCCACGTGGAAACCCCCTCTTGTCTGGAGGCCAGAGTCTTCTGAATGGTCTCAACGACTTCCCGAGAGAGTCGGCCGGCAGACCCCATACCCAGGATGGGCAGGACGCATGTGGGGCCCAGTCCTAGCCTGCTCTACCTAGACCTTACGGCCTCCTGCCCTGCATCACCGCGCAGGAACTCAGGTGTCGCAGGCTTCGCTAGGGCGTGGGACAGAGTTGGCTGGTGTTGAGCATCTGAACCACCAGCTCCCGTGAAGATACAGAGGAGGGATGGTCCGCATCACTTCCTGTTCGTTCATTTTGACACCCTCCCCCCCGAAATGTTTGCTTCTAAATAAATGAGATCCTTAACCTACTTTAGCATGGCCGTTTACCCGCCCCCCCTCAGGTCCTCTCCCACCCTTCCGTGCAAAGGTGGAGTGCACTGGTTTTACTAGATAACCCACAGCATCTGCAGGCCTTTGCCTGTGGGTTCCACCCGGCGGGGGTGAATGAGTGGCACTCCGAGTGACCTAACAACCCGAGGGGGCGGGACGAGGCGGGGCGGGGAGTGCTTATTGGAAATACTGTTAGGTCCCAGCTGTCTTTCTAGAAATTCTTTCTCTCAGAGATCTTTCCCAAGACTCCAACTTTTAACCAGGCTCCCCTCGAGCCTTGAGTGAAAATTCCTTCAGCTTCTGCTAATCCGCGAATCTCTGCAAATAGTCTTTTTTTTTTTTTTTTTAAATTTGACTACACTAGGGACCAAACTCAGAGCCTCCACACAGGGTAGGCAAGTACTCTACCACAAAGCCGCATTCCCAGCTCCTCCCTTTTCATCTTAATTAATCACTTTGAGACAGAGCATCTAGACCTATTTGCCTCAAGCTCCTTAGGCAGCCAAAAAATGACCTTGAACTTCTGATTCTCCAGCCTCCACATCATGACCCTCAACAACCCATTGATACAGTGCTGGGGACCAAACCCTGGTCCTTGTGCACAGTAGGCAAGCACTCCACCAGCTGAGCTACATCTGCAACTCATTTTGTTCTTTAATTTTTTAATCAATCAATTAATCAATCAGGCAGAGGTATATGAACAATTTTCCAGAGTCTGTTCTCTTCTTCCACCATGTGAGTCCTGAGGGGCCGACTCAGATCACCAGTCTTTACTCCCTGAGGCATCTCACTCGACCTCATTTCCCTTTTTATTTTAAGAATCAATTGCCTAAGCTGGCCTTGGACTGATTCAGCAGCTCACTGACACTTGTGTTGTTCACTATGATGTCAATCTTAGTGGTCTCTGTGCTGGTCAGTTGTAGTGTGATGGGGTTGGCCACTGTGATGGTCAACTGCAGTGGTCATTGATGTGGTCAGTTGTGGTTTTCACTGACAACTTGAATGTGCACTCTTCCTGTCTCAACTCCCAAAGTAACTGGGATTACAGGTCTAGCCCCAGCAAACAATTACTTAAAAAAAAAAAAAGATTTTCAAAACTCACGACTTACCAAAGTGAAGGGAGTAAGTGATGGATGACTGTTCAGCCATAGATGGAGCATCTCTCTCTCCCTCTAACTGGAGGGACAAAGACAATGTGGGAGCCAGAGGAAGGTGGGGAGTGCTGAGACTGCTCACTTCCCTGACACGGCAGAGCTATTGCACTCAGGAACTCATAGGTGCTGTGGTTACCTGCACATGTGCACCAGGCTGGACCAGGAGACGCCTTGGCACCGATTGGGGAGGAGCTCCGAGGGCACTTCCCTTCCCTGAGGACTTATTCTCAATTGAAGGTTGGGGTAGGGGAGACATTTTCTTCAGTGGTGTAGCCATTGCTGAGGTGTGTATCTTCCTGTAAGCAACCCTAACGAAACTCATTGGGTCATCGTTATTAAAAAAAAAAAAAGAAAAGAAAAGAAAAGAGCCTGGCGGTGTGCAGTACAGTCCTTTAATTCCAGCACCCAAGAGGCAGAGGCAGGCAAATTTGAGTTTGAGGCCAGCCTGAGAGAGGTCCAGTTTGGCCAGGGCTACACAGAGAAACCTTATCTTAAAAAAATAACAAAAAGAAAGAAAGAAAGAAAGAAAGAAAGAAAGAAAGAAAGAAAGGAAGGAAGGAAGAAAGAAAGGAAGAAAAGAAAAGAGAGGACATAAGAAAAAGAAAACACCTCAGGACAGAAAATAGAAGGGAAGCTGATTGGAAAGAGGAAGTGATCAGCAGCAGTGGAAGGGAGGCAAAGGGGAGTAACAGGTTGACTATGATTTAAATATGTTCAAAATACACTATATACACACATGTATGAGTGTCTCATAACAAAATTATCATTTATCATCAATATACACTAAGACAAATCAGACGACCAAAAACACTTGAAAAACTCTAGCTCAAAGGCTGAGGACTTATAACTCAGTAGCAAATCTGGAGGCTCTGGGTTCAGAGTGGTCCCAGCACTTAAAAGATAGATAGATAGATAGATAGATAGATAGATAGATAGATAGATAGATAATACATAATCCAGTTCAGTGATTGCCTGGTTGCTCATCAGGCTTGCCATGGCTGACTCAATCCCTCTGTAAAAGCCAAGTTAATTGACATCCTATTTTTTAAGACAAGGTCTCACTCTGTGGTGCTGGATGGTCTAGACCTCATTATATAAAGCAAGCTAGCCTCCAACTATCTGGGATTAAAGGCCTGTTAGCTGTTGTGTATCTATTGGTTCTACCTAGTATTTTCTCCTCACGAAGAGGTCTTTGTCTGTCTTCTTCCCAGTTTCCAACCCTGATATGCATCACAACACAATACAAGGAAGATTTACTTCCCAGGGACCAGAAGGAAAGATTTCCTATGTTTTTGTTGTTTTTCTACTATTCAGATGGCATATTCATGTCCAGAGGCAAAATTAGCCCCAGACTAAAGCTACTTGTCTATCAAAGCTTAAAAGCAGCCTCAAAAGTACACATCAGTCTGGGCCTGGTGGCGTGCAACTTTAATCTCAGCACCCAGGAGACAGAGACAGGAGTTCAAAGCCCCCTGGGTCTACATAGAGAGTTCTAGGCCAGTTGGGTTATATAGTAAGATTTTGTCTAAAAAAAAAATATGGGGTTGGAGATGCTGTGGAATAATCCTTCTGTACACTGTGAATATGTGTCACTCTCATTGATTAATAAAAAGCTGACAGGCTGGTAGCCAGGCAGGAAGAATAGGTGGGATAGCCAGACACAGAGGACTTTGGAAGGAAGAAGGGCTGAGTCAGAGGAGATGCCAGCCAGCTGCCGAGGAAGTAGGACATGTAGAAAATGAGGTAACAAGCCATGAGCCATGTGGCAAAGCATAGATAAGAAATATGGGTTAATTTAAAGTGTAGGAGTTAGCTAGTAACAAGCCTAAGCTATTGGCTGAACATTCATAATTAATATTAAGCCTCTAAGTGATTATTTGAGAGTGGCTGTGCAACAGGAAAACTCTGCCTGCATGGAGAGATGCCTCAATGGTTAAGAGCACTTGCTGCTTTTACAGAGGACTTAGATTGGATACCCAGCACCCACATGACACTCACAACCACCTGTAACTCCAGTTCTAGAGGATCTGTAACTTTCTTCTGGCCTCAGAAAGACTGCATGCATGGGGTACACAGACTTACATGCAGGCAAAAAAAAATCTATATACATGAAATAAATAATGAAAAAAATTAAAGAAACAAAATAGTGAGGTTTTGGAGGTTGTATGGGGCAAAGTCTGAATGTTTGTGTCCCTCTCCCGTTCTTAGGTTGAAATCTTAAAATCCCTTAGGTTAGGGAGTAGGGCCTCTTGGAAGTGACTAGGCCAGAGGGGTGGTGTCCCCATGAATGAGGTTTGTGTCCTTTGAAAGAGGCCTGGGTAGTGGTGAGATAACTTAGTAGGTAAAGGTCCTGCTGGCAAGTCTGATGGACCGAGTTCCACGCCCTGGTTTCACGTGGTAGAAGGGAGAACCAAGTTCAGAAAGTTGTCCTCAGACCTTCACACGCTGGCTGATAAATACAAATAATTTATAACATCAGTGCAATAAATAATAAGCATAATTTAAAAAATTTTAAAAGAGTCCTGGGAATTCTGAGTCCCTCCTACATGAAGACAGGACTGGAAATGACTTTCTCTTTGAGCAATGGGGCCTTCAAGCACACAGAATCTGCCTATACCTTCATGTTGGGCTTTGCAGCTCCCAGAACTGTGAGTAAATACATTTCAATTCTGCAGGAGTTATGCAGTTCATGATATTTTGTCATAACAGGCTGAGGGGAAGAAGAATAGAAGAAGACAGTCAGTAATGATGCCTTTGTGCCCACTAACGTATACTGCAGCACAGTTAGGATTAACTGAAGTTGCTTGGTGCAATGGGGCCAGCCTGAACTACTGGACTGCACAGTAAAAGCATGGAGATACACACACACACACACACACACACACACACACATATATATAGTATGTATATCTCAGAGAGAGAGAGAGAGAGAGAGAGAGAGAGAGAGAGAGAGAGAGAGGTTGGAGACATGTCTCAGCAGTTAGGAGTGTTTGCTGCAGAAATGGAGTTTCACAATATAGCTCTGGCCAGCCTGGAACTCACTATGTAGACCAGGCTAGCCTCATACTCACAGAGATCTTCCTGGCTCTGCCTCCTGAGTGCTGGAATTAAAGGCGTGAGCCATTATGCCTGGCTTATTTTTATTATTTTTAATTATGTGTATGTGTGCATGTCTGTATAAGGGTATATGTATGTAAATGCAGGTGTCTTTTGAGGCCAGAGCTGTCAGATCCTCTGGAGCTGGAGTTACAGTTGGTTGTGAGCCATCTAATGTGAGTGGTAGGGATTGAACGCAGGTCCTCTGGAAGAGCAAGAAGTGCTCTTAACCACTGAGCCACTTTTCCAGCCCCAACTTTGCAGATTTGATCAATCTTGACTCTAAAATGTTCAGGAAAAATTGTATGTTTATGAACATATACTGATATTTCTTCCTTGTCATTATTCCCTAAGCTAAGTCGTACAATTATTTACATAGTAGTTACATGGTGTCAGGTATTTCAAGTACTCTGGAAATGATAATGTGTATGAAAGACACATAGGTTATATATAAATGATGTATTGTTTTATGGAAAAGACTGGGGTATGTGTACATTAGTTGCAAATTAAACCTAGAACCTTGAGTATGCTATACAAGTGCTTTACCTCTTAGCTGTGTCTAGCTTTTATATCTGTGTGTAAAGGAATAATGGCATCTTGAACCCAATCTCCCACAGATACAGAAGGAGGACTATTATATGAGAGAGACAGAGAGAGAGACACAGAGAGAGACAGAGAGAGACAGAGAGAGACAGAGAGAGACAGAGAGAGAGACACACACACAGAGAAAGAGAGAGAAAGAGAGAGAGAGAGAGAGAGAGAGAGAGAGAGAGAGAGAGAAGAGCTAAATTGTTTCTCTAGCACCTGAGTAAAAAGCATCTAAACTTTGAATTCCTAAAGTTCATCAAACTAGCAACAAAGAGATGAGGGATTTAGTTCTCTCTTTCTCTCCTCCTCTTCTATTAGGAATTTTTCCAAATCTGTAAGAAACTATGTACCACATGAAGAACAGCAATGTAAAACATGTACCTTGAAAGAACATACAGCATATTTTAATTATATTCTGGGCAATAACTTATTCTCAATAATGTCTGAGTACTTGTTTTAATCTATCAAATTCCAAGGGCAGGAGATAAGACAAAAATGAAGGTATGTTTCATGAAGTTCAGAACTTTTTGGTCAGAAATTATCCAAATGGGATGCGTTTATAGGTATGGAATACATGATATGATTTCTTCAATGCTATAAGCCCAACATTCCAGTAACTGGGAGGCTGGGACAAGAGGGTCATTGTGAGTTTGAGGCCAGCTTGTAGTACACAGTGAGGCAGTGTTCCAAAACGAAGAAAAAAATAATAAAAATGAAAATTAAATTGATAGCTGTGGCCAAAACAGGTCTTGAGTTTACTAAATCTTTCCCCCAGTGAGCCTGCACCCAAGATGAGGAAGTGGATAATTCTGTTTCTCTGCCTTGCTTCTGAAGTAATACAAACGAAATGATCTTCCTCAGAGCTCCTCCATGCTATACAAATTCAAGGTTATCTTTGAAAATCTGCCTCATTTTCAGTCTTGCCAAGAACTTTGAAAATGGAATTGAAGACAAGAAAGGAACACTGAATAGAAGATAAAGGGCTCCATGGGCTCCAGCCCTGGCTCCTTTTCCTGCAAGCTCAATGTCACTGGGTGACTGGTTTACTCCTTCGATCTGCACTTTCCCTTGTCCATAAAACTGAGGGTCGCAAACATTAGACGTGATAGCATATGGACAGCGCTTTGCTGTGTGAACACTGGGTTTGTCCAAATCCCAACAACGGTGAAAAGACTGAAGGCAAAAGAGAAAAGGTTTGTAACATCAGATTTATGCAATGAAGGTGGTCAGGGTAGAGAAGGATGTGGGGAACGCGCCATCACAGCTGTGGCTGAAGGAGCGAAAGGTCAACAAGTGTTGACCTGGAAACATCCCAGTGTGGCTACAAGGACCGTTGGTATTTCCATCCTGGTCTCCCTGAAGCCCTGCCACAGGATTTGGCCTTTGCCAGTACTATAACTTGGATCTGAAGTCTATAGCAGGGTCTTGATTTCCAAGACAGCTATGTTCATAAGTGTGACTCTTGGGAATGATTGGACATGAAGGGCTCTGACCCCAGCAATGGGGTCATCTATTAATATGTTCATAATTTGATGGGCAATGGGGACATGATGGAAATTTAGGAGGTCCTGCCTATCTGTAGACAGTGGCACTTGGGGTGTTCCTTTGGGAACTATATCATGTCCTTGACTCCTTCCTGACCACCTTCCTAGTAATTAGTTTCTGTTGGTCACATACTTCTACCACCATAAAGTTCTGCCTTGCTTTGTGGCCCAAAGCAACGACCTAAAAGCTCTGAGATCATGAGCTGGAATGAAACCTTTTCTCCTTCAAGTTGACTATCTCAGGATTTATCAACCAGAAGCTGACTACTTCAGCCAGTGCCACTTTTCTGTTATATTTCAAGACAGGGTCTTATTAACTTAGGTCAACCTTGAACTCACAGCAATCCTCCAGCCTTAACCTCCTGAGTCCTGGGATTATAGATATGTGCCACAATACTCAGCAGAAACTTTTTAAAAGTGTTGTTTAATTCAGACACGACACATTTTCTCCCTAATTTTCCTCTCAATGTTGCCTTAATTTAGAAACGAGAATGAGTGAATGTCCATGTCTTCAGATATCCCAGGTCACCCTGTGGGTACAGAATTCTTCCTCCCCCTCCTCTTCCTTCCTCTTCTCTCTCATCTTTGTCCTCCTACAGATGTGAATCACCATGCCTGTTCTGTGTAGAGTCCTTTCAAAGTCACATGACAAGGAGGTAGCATTGTCCATATCCCAGAGGAAGGCCAGCATGCATCCCTTCAGAGAACCCTGGTGGAAACAGAAGTGAGATGGGAAAATGGCAAAGACTGAAGTTTGGCTTTTGAGACCTGTGTGGAACGAGAAGATTCTGGGGGGCAGAACTGGGTGAAGCTGGAAAGTCTCAGATGGTAATGACTGAAGTCCTGTGAACAAGATTGCTCGGGGATGCACACTGATGCTGAGAACATGGATTTCCATACTCCACATTGTCTTATAATTGAATTGTTCCATCGAGTCAAGATTGATGTCTGGAACGGCCATTCTCAGACTTGCTGTTGTTTCTCCTTTTCTCCAGAGAGAGGCCGTCCTTTATCTCTTCATACTCATGCACGATACAGTGGGTTTAACTTTTGGCTTCCCCGTTGAAAGAAAAATCTATTGACAGTTCAGAGACAAGGAAAAAAGAGGCACTAAAATAGTCCTATTAAAACATTTCAAGGGGCCGGGCAGTGGTGGCGCACGCCTTTAATCTCAGTTCTTGGGAGGCAAAGGCATGTGGATCTCAGTGAGTTCGAGGCCAGCCTGGTCTACACAGTGAGTTCCAGGACAGCCAGGGCTACACAGAGAGACCCTGTCTTGGAAAAACAAAACAAAACAAAAACATTTCAAGGGCCTGAGAGATGGCTCAGTGGTTAAGAGCACTGACTGCTTTTCCAGAGGACTCGGGTTCAATTCCCAGCACCCACATGGCAGCTCACAACTGTCTCTAACTCCAAGACCTGACACCTTCACACAGACATACATACAGGCTATATACCAATGCAAATGAAATAAAAGTAAATAAATTATTTTTTAAAAAATACGTTTCAAACTGGGAGAGGTGGTGCATGCCTTTAACCCCAGCACTTGGGGAGGCAGAGGCAGGTAGATCTCCATGAGTTGGAGGCCAGCCCAGTCTACACAGTGAGCTGCAGATGTGGCAAGGCTACACAGTGAGGTCCTGTCTCAAAAATAAATTACAAATAAATAAATAAATAATAAAATCAGTCACTTCTAAAGATCCCAAGACAGGTTCTTTTTCTTTTTATTTTTTTCCCTCACAAAGCTTTGTTGTCTTTTTTGGAATTCTTCTCTGTGGTTCTCTTTTGTGATTACCCACAGGTCTAGCAGCTCCTGTGTCTGTGGGTTCTGCCAAGGTAGCCTGTTGGCTCCCGTCACAGCTGTCAACCCACAATTAAGTTGTCAGAAATGAGCTTGTCACTTATTTTCTATATAAACAATTGGTTGCTGGTATCAAAGTATTTGTGAATGCAGAGACTGAAAAGAAAACCATTTCTGTGCCTAAAACAGCATCTTTAAAAAAAAAAAAGAAACTTACAAAATAGTTGAGGTTTCATTCAAAACATGAAGATTTAATTTGAGCTGCAATGGTTGGCATTACAAAGGAGAGGCACAGATTTTAAGAGACTCGAGTGACCTCATTAGATTGACAGGTATGCGTGCAATTGTAATAGCATCACTGTCTCCACAAATGCGGCTTCATTAAACAGAAAATGCAATGTTCATTCTCTACAATCAGAACTTTGCTGTTACAAGCTGTTTTTTTTCTTTCGTTTGTTTGTATTCACACATGTCTTGGGACAAGGTTCACCCTTCAAATGCAGTGAGATAGATGTGGCTTACCTTATATGTGTATGAATTGTTACCTTTGCCAGGAGTTTTAATAAAATTAGCTCTCATTCTTAGTCTTCATTAGAGGGGGCAATGAGAACATTAATTTAAGCTATGATGAAGCATTTCCCTCCCCGGCCAGGGTTGTCCATGATCCAGGTTAGATGGAACCTTGTCCTATGCAGCAAGGCAGGCCCAGTCTTTAGTGGAAAGCAGCGGCTTCACTACTTCAATATTTTCTTCTATAAAACTCTGCTGATCAGACTGGTCCTCTCTACATGTCAGGCAGGTCCAGAGATGAGGTCCCTGCTGTCTCTGAACTGCCATAGTGTTGGAAGTCCTCCTTGGGGTTCCCGAGGCTGACGTTTGTTGGCCAACCTCACTCACTTCTTACGCCCTCTCAGTGGGGACTATGCACAAACAAACCACGAACTGCTACCCATCTCAGAGCTCACCAAACACCTTCACTCACTCCAGCTGGGGTTATGGCATAGTGGAAGAGTGCTTGCCCAGTATGAACAAAGCCCTGATTGTATCCCCAGTACTTCAAGAAAGACAAGGAGCTAGAGAGATGGCTCAGAGGTTAAGAGCACTGCATGGTCTTTAAGAGGACCTGGGTTTGATTCCCAGCACCCACAATGCAGTTCACAACCATGTCTAACTCCAGTTTTAAGAGATCTAATGCCCTCCACTGGTCTATGTAAGTACCATATGCGTATGGTGTACAGACATACCTGCAGGCAAAATACTCAGATACATAACATTTAAAAGGAAAAAAAGAAAGAGAATGAAGGAAGGCAAACCAGATATGATGGCTCCTGGAAGTACCTAGCCTTTGGAAGGCTGAGGAAAGAGGATTGCCATGAACTTGAAGTCAGCCTGGGCTACTTAGCAAGGCTCTGTTTCAAAATAAGTTATTATTTTTTTTAAAAAAAGAAAGAAAGACAATAAAGGAAACTGAGTGGGGACCACTCCACTTGCACTCTGTGGAATCCCAGGAAACAATAATTTCCCTCGTCACTGGTTTTTAGTTCTCCTCGCTTCCTTTTGCATACTCCTATACCCTTTGAGCCCTTTGTCCCTCAAAAAAGGACAGGAAGAGCAAAGTCCAAAGAGAGCTTGGGAGCTTTCATCTAAAGTCTGTAGACAGTAGCCATCGGCACCTATCTGTGCATCTCAGTCCCCATGTGTTCTCCATCAAAGGACCACAGAGCTGCGAGGGCGATCCGCTCTCCTCATGGGTACCCGTCAGCAGAGGCATCACTCTCTCTGACACACCTCTTACCAAAGAGAACAAGACACAAAGGAGTGCTTCAGCCAAGGCTTCCAGCAGCCTGTCACGTAGCTCTGCCTGGCTTGAAAGCACGCAGTGGAGGGTGGCCTTGGACTTCACAACACTGGATTTTGCAGCAGCAGGAGAATCAGAGATTCAAGGCTGTCTTGGGTTATATGAAAAGTTTGAAACTAACCTGAGCTACAGAGGGAGTTTTTAATCTCAAAGCAACAACAACAGTAACAACAACAATAACAAAACCAACCATAAGAGCAACAACAATAAATGACAGGGATTAGCTCAGTGGTAGAGCACAAGCTTATCATGCACAAAGCCCTGGGTTCAATCCCCAGCCACACACACACACACACACACACACACACACATATGGTCATAGGCATGGGCCCTAATCCAATAGGAATATAGCCTTTTAAGAAGAAAGGTAATTTCAATCACTTTCTCTTATGAAAGACAGTGAGAAGGTTGCCATTTATAAACCATGACAAGCGCCCTTACCAGTCACTCATTGTGCTGGTATTCCCCCTCCAAGGTTTATTTGTTTATGTACATGAGTACTTTATTTGTATGCACACTTGCACACCAGAACTGGGCATTGGATTCTATTAGAGATGGCTGCAACCCACCATCTAGTTGCTGGGAACTGAACTCAGGACCTCTGGAAGAGCAGGGCAGCCAGTGCTCTTAATTGCTGAACCATCTTCCAGCCCTGGGCTGGCATCTTGATATCAGATTTTCCAGCCTCCAAAACTGTGAGAAACTGCATTTCTGTTGTTTAAGCCACTCGGTCTACAGTATTTTGTTACACTACCTCAAGCAGATCAGTAGGGACAGCCAATTTTTTTCTTCAGTGCTCAATCCCTGCTCTGTAGACAATTGGTATAGATTCTGCCAATGCCTTGTTTCCAACTTGTGCCTGAGGGAATGAATGGAAATAGAAGCTAAGGCCTGAGGAGGTGCTGGTTTGATGGAAGAAGATGAACAGGCATTGTTTGGAACTTGCTGGACTTCAGGTGAGCGCGGTCCATAACAGGTCAGAGAATGGCAATCTGTCTGGACAGTGAGAAGTATCCCAATGTGGAATGCAAGCACTGGAGTGGGAAAATGGACAGTTTTTGAGCCAGGGAGGTTATGCCATGTCAATCTTGCTTTTAGACCTTGACATTAAATCTTTGAATACAAAGTCTGCTAGCAGGTTTCCTGAATGTGAATGTAAATTTTATATGTCACTTTGGGCCCTGGATACCTAGATATGCAGTAAAAAAAATTATTCTGGGTATAGCTACAAGGATGTCTGTGGATGAGATTTATGTTTGATTGGTAGATTTAGTAGAACAGGTTCCTTTTGGCTGTGTGGGCAGGCTTCATCCAATTTGTTGAAGGCCTGAGTAGTATAAGGCTGAGTAGGAAAGACATTTTTCTCCACGCTCGAGAGGGATGAGAAGTTCTTTTCTCTTACCTTGGACTCTGGCTCAGGATCAAGGCTGTACCAATGTCCTGGGTGTGCACTCTTCATTCTCCGTAAGCCTGTGAGTCAGTTCCTCTCTAGAGCTGTCTTCCTATTGGCTCTGTAAGTGCACAGTCTCTCTAGAGCTGTCTTCCTATTGGCTCTGTAAGTGCACAGTCTCTCTAGAGCTGCCTTCCTATTGGCTCTGTTTCCTCTGTCGAACTTGACTAAGGGACAGAGGCAAATAGACTACCCAGCAACCCACATTGGTGACTTTTCAGTCTTTATGGAGACTCATCCTGACTTCACCTGGATTTTACTCTGGGGAATCAATTCTTTGGAATTCGCAGCAAAGTAGCTTGTGTTGTGTAGACTCCGCCTTCAGCACCAAGCTTCTCAGAACCAGAGAGAGGTTGAGGTCATATTAACTAAGGTTGTATGGCGGTCAGAAAATAGCTCTCTCTATAACACTGCCATAGAAACCTTCTCAACACAGGGACAGATAGTGTGACCTTTAATATTGTCAATTTGACATAGTTTAGACTCACTTAGGAGACAAGCCTCAAAAGGTGTGACTGTGAGGGACATCTATTAGGTCAACTGATGGGAGAGACACAGGAAGAGGTTCTTTCTAGTATTTTATCACTCTTGGACTTCCTACACCACAGAACTGTAAGGGAAAATGCACATTAAAAAAAAACCAAGTTACCCAGTCTCAGATACTGTACTACAGCAGCAGAAAAATGACAGACACAGAAGCCAGCCAGCATGTATCTCTGATAATTCACCAATTTCCCCAGAATAACCATAACTATGGGTACGGAGTGATGTAACCAAAATGCTGTTTTTCTTCTCTTTAGATAGAGTTTGACTTTATAACCCAGGCTGGCCTAGAACTCTCTACATAGCCCAGGATAACCTAAAACAGCTACCTCCCTGCTTCAGCCTCCTGAGCCCCAGGGTTAGGTTGGGAGCTACCATGCCCCTGGCTTCCTTGTTCTGTGCCCCTCTTTGTCCCTGACACATTCTCATTCTCCCTGCCCCCACACGAACAGTTTTCCAAGTGACTGAAAGAATCTTAAGTTATGACGTGTCCATTTCTTTCCAAGCTCTGGAAGAGAAGCTGGCTGGCAACCAAAGACCATTAGGAACTCCTCTCTTGCCAAGCAGCTACTGTGGTTTGTTCTGTGTGTACTTACAGAGTTGCCACAGCAGCTACTTGAGGAGTCCTTTAAAATCTTTACCATCCCCAGCCAAGTCCATGGTTTAAGTTCTTGAAGATCACATCAGGAATAATGAACAAAAACGCACATCCAGAGCTTCCGTTTGTAAACCAGCAGGCTTCAGTCTGGGTGGTAGGAATGAAGAGTTTGGGGCGGTACTTATGGCTTGGATACAGTTTTCCCCCAAAGGTTCCTGTGCTAGATGTTCAGTTCCCAATGTGACAGTGTTGAAAAGTGGCCAAACCCTTAAGAGAGATCTTGTAGTTCCTATGGGAGTGACTTCTAACCCTTGGGACTGGACTGGTAACGTGTCCTGCCTGGTCTTATGTCCATTTGACACAAGCTGGAGCCATCTGAAAAGAGGGAACCTCAATTGAGAAAACGCCTCCATAACATCTGGCTGTAGGGCATTTTGTCAATGAGTGAATGATGGGGAGGGCCCAGCCCGTTGTGGGTGGTGCCATGCCTGGGCTGGTGGTCCTAAGTGCTGTGAGAAAGCAGGCTGAGCAAGGCACGGGGAGCAAGCCAGTAAGCAGCATGCCCCCATGGCCTCTGCATCAGCTCCTGCCTCCAGGTTCCTGCTCTGTTTGAGTTTCAGTCTTGATTTCTTTCAGTGAAGGACTATGATGCGGAAGTGTAAGCCAAGTAAACCCTTTCCTCCCCAACTTGCTTTTGGTCATGGTGTTTCATCACAGTAACAGAAACCCTAACTGGGACATTAAGGGGACATGTTGTCAGTGAGTCTGCTACTTCCCCCAGGTGCTTCTTTTGTGTGTGTGCTGTTCCTGCTCTCACAGGAGCTTCTGGTGTGTGCTACGACCCACCATGTTGTGATGCAGCAGGTCTTCACCAGAGACTGATGCCGAGACCCTCCTCTTGTACCTGCAGAACTGTGTGCTCAGTCAACCCCTTTGCTTTATAACGTACCCAGACTGGGGTATTTTGTCATAGCAACACAGATGCACTAAACAAGTTTGGATAATCTTTTCCTTTCTTCTGACTCTAAATGTGGATGTTCTGAAAATTCTGTTCTTTTTCTGTTCCTTATTCTTTTCTCAGAACTCTCACTGTTCCCATGAAATCAATTATTTCTTTTATCAGAATAGTTCACAGATATGGCATCTTCTGTGTATATATGTAGTAAAAGACATATAACAGAAAATTCACTGCTTATGTCAGGCATAATTATACTTCCTTATTTTTAGACCGGGTCTCTTTATGTAGCCCTGACTATCCTAGAACTCACTGTGTCTACATAAAAAAGACAAAGAAAGAAGAAAGAAAGAAAGAAAGAAAGAAAGAAAGAAAGAAAGAAAGAAGGAAGGAAGGAA
>CABHPP010001771.1:43658-46158 GCA_902168425.1 Peromyscus attwateri | reverse complement strand
GGCATAGACTCACAGTGGCTGGCTCTCTACAGTGCTGGACAGGGCTATGAGGTAATTCAGTGTTTCACAGCATGTTCCCTGCATTCTTTCCTTCAAAGAAGGTGTCCATTACCCCTCCTTTCCTTCCTTCCCTCTATGTTGTTTTGGAGACTAAACAGTCTCACACATGCTTGGCAGGTGCTGGGTGACTAAGCTACATTACCCGCCAGACTCTTTACTTTTAAGATGTCTGCAGTTCAGTGGGGTGGTAGGCACACGGGTGGATCGCTGCAGTTCAATGTGATAACGGCTTCAGTGAAGTCTTGGAACAGCTGGAACAGCCAGCTGCCTGGATGAACAGGAGAAACTCATTCTTCATCCCGATTCTGATGCATAGCCCCCTGAAGTGACAGACATTCCTTAGAGATGATAATCTATCATTTTCACAACTGATCGTTCTATCTCCCTAGGGAGGTGCCAGGATTTTCATGAACTTTCCTGTAGAGCTCTGTGCTGGCTAGTTTTATGTCAACTTGACACAAGCTAGAGTCATGGGAGGCGGGAACCTCAACTGAGAAAATGCCTCCATCAAACTGGCCTGTGGGCAAGCCCGTGGGGCGTGTTCTTGACTGATGATTAATATAGAAGAATCCGTTTCATGATGGTGGTTCTACCCCTGGCATGGCAATCCTGAGTGCTACAGGAAAGCAGGCTGAGCAAGTCACGGGGAACAAGCCAGGAAGGATGTCCCTCCATGACCCTTGCTTCAGCTCCTGCCTCCAGGTTCCTGCTTTACTTCAGTTCCTGCCTCCAGGTTCCTGCTTTACTTCAGTTCCTGCCTCCAGGTTCCTGCTTTACTCAAGTTCCTGCACTGACTTCCCTCAGTGATGGACAGTTACCTGAAAGTATAAGATGAGATAAACTCTTTCCTCCCTCAAGAGAAGCCCTAACTAAGAAAAGCCCACATTTTACAAACATCTTTAAAGGGTCTGGGAATAGAGCTCGGTTAATAGAGTGCTTGTCTGGCATTCATGAGGCCCTGGGTTCTATCCCTAGCTCTGCATAAACTAGGCATGTTAATGTGTATATGTATTTCTAGAACTCCGAACGAAGAGGCACAGGGATCAGAAGTTCAAGGTCATCCTCATCTCCATGGCAAGTTTGAGGCCAGTCAGAGTTCCATGAAACCCTGTCTCAAAAACAAAACCCCCACACTTTTAAACTCCTGGTTATTAGGAAAAATAACCAGGCCCAGATGAGTTATAGTAATGAGCCTCACTAGGTGTGGTGACTCACACAAAAATACCAGTGCTCTAAGGGATCAAACAGGAGGATTGCTATGGGTTCAAGGCCAGACAAAACTATGTAGTGAGTTCTATAACAGCCTGGACTACAGAGTGACACTTTGTCTCAAAAACTAAAAGAATTCAAAATTATCATGGATGCGTATAGTTTCTTACTTTGAAGAGCAAGAGTAACGTCAAGGTTAAGTGGCCCCTGACCTGGGAATCCAAGAAGTCTGGCTGGTTGAGAGAAAGAGGTGATTTGGAGAATAATACAAGTGACAACTCAACTCTCAGTATCTGAGAGGAGGAGGGGAAAAATCGGAAAGATTGCACAACTTTGAATGAGTTTATTTTAACAATTTTGTGTATGTGTATCTCTATGTGTAGGTATGTGCACATGAGTGCTAATGTTCTCGGAAGCCTGAAGACAGTGTTGGATCCCTTGGGGTAGGAGTCGAGAGTGGTTGTGAGTTGCTCAAAGTAGGTGCTGGGAACAGGACTCAGGTCCTCTGCAGGAGCAGAAGGTCCTCTTAACTGCTGAGCCATCTCTCCAGCCCATGGAAGATTAGGTAGTTTTGATGGATGTGTGATTTGGTGTATTCTTGTTTCTATAACAAAATACTAGGCATTTTGTAAACAATAGAAACTTATTTATCCAGATTCTGGAAGCTGGTCAGTCCAAGATCAAGGTGCTAGAGGGTCAATGTCTGGTATGTATAGGTGTGTGTTTGTGTGTATGTGTCTGTGTCTGTGTTTGTGTGTGTATGTGTGTGTGTGTGTGTGTGTGTGTGTGTGCACTCATGCTCACTCTGCCTCCAAGGGAGCATCATGTGGGGTTTTCATTCTCTGCCTCCAAGGGAACACTGTGTGGGGTGTTCACTGTCTGCCTCCAAGGGAACACTGTGTGGAGTGTTCACTGTCTGCCTCCAAGGGAGAAGCTTGCTGTTCCATCCTCAAAGCGGGAGATGCTTGTAACAAGTCTTTGTCTGTACAACCAGCTCCCACATAACAACAACACAGAGACTTATTAATCATGAAAGCTCAGTCTTAGCTTAGGCTTGTCCCACTACCTCTTATAACTTAAACTAACCCATTTATTTTAATCTAGGTTTTTACCACATGGCTTTTTACCCTTCTTTTATTCTGTACCTCTGACTTGTTTTGCATCTTCTGGAGTCTTCTGCATACCTGCCTAGATTTCTCTCTCTCTCTCTCTCTCTCTCTCTCTCTCTCTC